>JAJAGP010001755.1:0-162186 GCA_025084515.1 Ancistrus triradiatus
GATACCAGTTATACAGCACTTAAGCAAGCACTAGTTGTTTTTATCTACAACAAATCTGAACAGGGTTTTATTTGCATGTTTTTTTTAGGTCATACACTGTTTATTCTAGCATGAGTTCGTTCTAGCATTAGTAAAATGTTTTTCATTGCAAATACTATGACTTTAAACACATCTCAAAGCTTTACAATAACTACTTGAAGACCAAACAAGATCAAATGTGTCGACTGTCATGGAATATTCCTATCTAAAGCACTGAAGTAAAAAAAAACAAACAAAAAAAACCCCCAAACAAACAAAAAAAACACCACAACAAAAAAAAACTAATGTGATTTGAAACAGGTAATGTCAACAGGTGATTATAATTAGGATTTGGCAGTTAAAAACCAGTATTCATGAAAGGCTGAGTCCAACCATGGGCAGAGGATCTCCAGTTTATCAACAAATGTGTAAGAAAATAATTGAATTGTTTAAAAACCATGTTCCTCAAAAAAAGACTGGACTGGTCTACATTTAGTTCTTACTGTCTGAAATGAAATAAAAGTAAAAGGAAATGTAAGGAACACTGCATATATTTTTATTTGCATTTTTCCTACTGTCCCAAATTTTTCTGATTTGGGGTGTGTAGAAACCTGGATTCTTAAATTCATTTACAACGTATTTATGTATATAATGCATTAGAATACCTGGCACATGTTATCATTATTAATCTCATGCTACACACTTCAAGCAATTTCTCATGTCACACTATGAGGCTGCAGCAGCATGACTGTATAATTAGTGCAATGACTAGTGAATATAGCCATTGATTACTGTAATTTATTTTAAGTTTAGTTGCTATAGTAACTGAAAAAGTAGTCATTTGGCTTCTATGGTCTCACCAGTAAACTCAGTGAGCCGCTTGTCATGGTGTGCATTATGGTTTCGATGCTCATAGACTAACGTCAAATTTACATTCCAGGATTTTCATATTTATCTTTTTTTTTAATGAAAAGACAAAACAGTTATTTGCTTAGTGCCTAATACAAGCGAGCAAAAACTTGTTTAATCACAATGAACTCAGAAAATGGTGCAAGTAATAGAATTTAATGTCTTAGTCATTTGACAGTACAAATTTAAATATTCAAAATAGGAATATGTGATTATACTGACAGATTGTGAGTCAGGAAAGGTAGGAATTACAATCGATATTTGCTAGTTAAAGGAAAAATGAGAGGGGGTGAAGCGCAGACCTACAGATAAATGCAAGTACAGTATTTGTACAAATTTAATGATTTCCAAGCTTATTCCAGTTTTACTGCATGGTGTATAAATCATCCTGCACACATTTCCAATATCCTATACAAAACTCTGACCAATATCTGAAATATCACTACTACATGTTTAGTTTTCTAGGACATGAATGACTTATTCTAAAACAAATTTTCACTGCACAAGGAATACATTTTAGATGCTCAATCAAATGGTTGTAAAATAACAACATGCAGGTGAAAGATCTCATTTCTCATCAAATAACTTACAATTCTGTCAGGGGAGGTGACATGTCAGACTCAAATTCATAATCAGCTCATGTCTGTAATGCATTGACTTGTAGCTTTCCATTTGTAATCTCATTATACACACTTCAAGCGATGTCTCATGTCACACAGAGGCTAAAACAGCATGACTGCATAATTATACAGGTTGGAATAACATATCATTAGACTTCTTTATAATATATGTTATACAACGCAGTCATTGATTACTGTGAGATATTTTAAGTTTAGTTGCTATAGTAACTGAAAGTCATTTAGCTTCCATGGTCTCACACCTGACCTAGCATGCACTCTGGGTTCAAAGCTAATAGGCTAACATAAGGTTTACTTTACAAGATTTTCAGCCCAATTCTAATTGATCGCTTTAGCTTTTCAAAAGATTTTTACAAGTGGTCCTTAATTCTCAAGCCGGAATCTTGATCTGAAGGAATAATCAGCTCAGTTGATCTAGAGGTAAACCATATTTACCTTAAAACGATAGGTCAGAATAATTTTATTATTCCCTTATAATTATTCTTTGTACCAAATTATGCTTTCAGACTATTGTGATTAGTGCTTAAAATTTATATGCCAGTTTGTATATAAAAATGTCAAACCGATATGTACTCTCAAATAATCTTGTTTCTGTCTAACTGTGTGACAGATTTATCTATTAACAGACACAAAACTATGTTGTATACACTCTAAAAACGGTGGTAGCAGCCATTTTGAGGGTGAAAACATCTCCCCTTAGCTAGTGCACAAGCACCAGATTCAGAAAGCAAAATTGTACTTTAGTTTGTTTTGCATTTTTCAAAAATACAGACCATAAACAATTATTTTAAGGCTACAGATTAATAGGTGGCAATGAAACCAGTGTTAACGTTCCAAAAAGAGCTTGGACGGTAAAACATTTACCACTTTATACTGTTGCCTTTCCTTCTCACAACGCTTAAAAGGCATTTGGCACTGAGGATACCAAGCGATTTAGTGTTTCAGGAGTTATTTTGTCCCATTCTTCCTGCAAACATGTCTTAAGATGAGCAACAGTATGGGGTCATCGTCATTGCATTTTCCATTTCAAAATTTTCCACACGTTCCCTATTGGGAACAGGTCAGGACTGAACAGTATCTGCACCCGCTTCTTCAGCAGCCATGCCTTTGTAATGTGTGCAGCAAGTGGTTTCGCATTGTACTGTCAAAAAATGCATGGATAAGATGTTCCTATGAAGGTCTAAAATCTCAGTTTATTTTCTGCTTTAATGCTGCCATCACAGAAGTGCAAGTATCCTTTGCCTAGAGCACTGACACAACCCAATACCATGGCAGACTCTGGCTTTTGGACTTGATAATAGTCTAAATGATTTTGTTCTTCTTGGGTCCAGAGTACATTGCAAACATTTCTTTAAAAAAATTGAATACTTTTTCTTCTGACCACAATACACATTTCCAATACATGCCCCCAGAAGATACAGTTTCTGGACATGGTTAACATAAGGCTTCTTTTTTTCACAGTAAATTTTCAAGTGGAATTTGTGAACTTAACTTCAGAATATGATGCTTGACAAAGGTTTGCCAAAGTAATCCCTTGCCCATGTGGATATATCAGCTATTGATCAATGACGGTTCTTGATGTCGTGCCGTCTGAGGAATCAGAGATCATGGATGTTCAGATTAGCCTTGTGCCCTTGAGCTTTAGACACTGGAATTCCTCCAGATTAATTGAATCGCTTAATAATACTTTGCAGTGTAGTGAAATAGATATGCAAATCCCTTCCTATCTTTCTTTGAGGAACATTATTTTTAAACTTCTCAATCATTTTGCATTCATGTTTTATAAATGTAAAACACTGCATTTTTAAAATTACTATTATTATTATTATTATTATTAGCGTTTTCCATACTGTCCCAACTTTTTCTGATTTGTGGTTGTAATATGCGGGCTTGAAAAATAAGAAACATGACAAGGGAAGCTACCCCCTACCCTGCAATGGACTCCAGAGGTAAATCTCATAAAACTCTATGAATAATATCCACACTTATAGTATTTAACTACATTTTTACTACTTCTGGTCTGGTCAGTGCATAAGACTCTTGTAACATATCCAGCTGTCTTCTTTGCATGTGTCTCATAACGGCTAGATTCCTTTGATTTTTTTTTTTTTTTAAGTTTCATAATTTGATTTGATTGTTTTAAAATGTGTTAGGATTGTATAAATTACATGTCCAAAATGTCCAATTCTTTAACCTTTCTCTGCACTATTTACATGTATTCCATTACTTCTTCCACTAACCTTCTCAACACATCTATTAACATGTCAGCATAATGACAAAAGATTATTAGGAATGGCTCATTTTTTATGTACCTACAAAATTGTTTTGACAAATCCAGGTAATTGTGAGTTGCAGACAGGTCACACAATTCTAACATCATCCTACACTATTCCTTACAAATGGTGGCCACCAGCCTCTTTCTGTATAAGAGGATTATTGACATACACAGTCACTATAAACACCTAAATATTCAAGGCTATGAATACTTGAACCCAATTTAATATGCTACACTGAACGCCTGCTTTGTTACACAATTACTGTTTGATTTATTTTATATTTTGCTATATTACGACTCTTAAGACCTGTCTTACCCAGAGCATGATTGTTTCCTTATTTTCATTCCCCTCCACAATTATGGCACCTCTGGTAAAGTTGAGTAAAAACTGTTATAAGTCATTCACCTTTTGGTAAATTAGTTTAATCTCACACTGACAAAATCCAACCTTTAATTAAAGCTAATTTATTCTGGTAAAACAAATCCATTATCAAGAATAGCAAAACCATATGTGCCACAACTACTGGAACACCTGCATTTAATCCTTTGTATAACCTCCCTTTGTTAAATAAAATAATACTTTGTCTACTTTTATAAGGTTAGAGAATGAACTGTAGGATGTTTGAGACCATTCATTTTTACAAGATCTCTCCAGATCATCCTGGGACATAGGCCCTCACTTGTGCACTCTTCTCTTTAGCTCACAGGATTTCTATGTGGTTTAGATCAAAGTACTGAAAAGGCCATTGCAGTAGCTTTAGTTTGTCTTCAGTAAACCATTTTTTTTGTGTTGGATCATTGTAAGCAAACTTAAAATACTTACTTTTGTAGTCAGAATGCAGGAAAGACTTTTCCTGGCAAGTAGCAAGTATATTTAGGCAGGTGGTATCTGATGGGTGTTTTGGATATTGGATTACCCAAAGATGCTACATTTTTGTTGTAACTCGATAACAGTGATACTTGGTATCGCTGTTGGAGAAAGTGTGTGGGTGAAATAAACTCTGTTCCTCATCCAGGCAAGTTTGCCACAGTTCCAGCTGAAACTTTTTAATTATTTCTAATTGTAGATATGCACATTTCTGATGACTAGCTATTTTTATGGCCATATTATAGCCTTATGAAGGTCAGTACACCTTTCTCTTATTCAAACTGTGTTTTCTATTGTCTTTTCCATGTTGAAGGATTACTTGTGCCATGAGACTTTGACCTCTGTGTCACCTCATACCAATCAGACATAACATTATGACCACCATATAGAAACACTTTGTAGTTCTATAATTACAGACTGTAGCCCATCTGTTTTTCTACATACTTTTGCTCTTTTGTTCTCCAAGTACTCTTTTACTTTTGTTTTCCAAGGGTCAGGATCCACACAAGTCAGGTACTATTTGGATGGTGGATCATTCTCAGCCCTACAGTGGCACTGATGTTGAGCTGGTATGATTGGATCAGACACAGCAGCGCTGCTGGAGTTTTTAAACACTGTTCACTCAATGCCCACTTTATTAGAGACATTCACATTATTGCTCCACCTTGTAGATGTAAAGTCAGATTCAGTAACTCATCTGTTGTTTCACAGTTTGCGTTAGTCATCCTCTAACCCTTCATGTAGAAACAAGGAGGTGGTCCTTGTTTCTACAATTCTGATCGGTGTATATGGATTATCGCTTGAAAGTTCCTAGACACGCTGGTTAACTTTTAAAAAAAGTACAGCCAGTTACATTTTGTCTCTAAGAAATTTCGGGGGTTCCAATGGCACATATGGTTTTGTTAAAAATAATTATATGTTGGTCCAAGATGTTTTTTTCCTGAGAATAAATTTGCTTCAATTAAAGGTTGGATTTTACTCATTCCAGTTACTTTTCCAGTATGAGATTAAGAATTTATAACTCTGTTTAATCATGAGTAGCCAAGGGTGGTTGTAATTGTGGAGGGAACAGTAATTTCAGGTTTATTTCAAGGTTTCCATATTACGCCTTTCAGGGAGTTTCGTCTTGCCATTGTTACATTTAGCGGCTCATTTGTAGTCTGTACTCTTTGTATGGCGTTGTGCCTATTGTAAAGAATTGTCTAAATAACTTAAACACTGTGACTGTTCTTGTTACCAGTTAAATTGCTTACATAATGATCCCCTAATTTTAAGACTGGTTTTGGTTTGTATCATGGGAGTGCTGGCAATAGTATAAAACAAATTTTCTTCTATCACAAATTTTTTTTAGTGAATTTCTAGCAAAATTAAGGTACATGAATTAAAGGAAGATTTCACAATAGAGTCTCAAGCCATAAATACCTCACTTTAATGCACGCTTCAAGATGTGTTAAAGACAGACCTGGCAAAATGGATTACTGCTTACTGCAGGATACTGGAGGCATGTTAGAAGGGGAATTGATTACTAGATAAATGATACAGAGGAATTTCTCAACTGCTGTTTGTTTGTCTGCAGAGCAGATGGTCTGCAGTGAGATTTGTAATAGGATCAGTGTATGATGCATAGTGCAACAAGACAGTGCAGTTCTGGTCTATTATTGATGTATGACTAGAGTGGAGATTAGATTTTATGTACATTGTGTTATATGACTGTGCTGCAAATGAAACATTGGTCATTCTGACCTCAGGGGAAATGTGCTTATAGCTACTGACTACATTTCTATGGGAAGACATTTAAATGTGAAACGCATTTGCCAGTTTATAATTAGGATTATTGCTGACTTACTTATAAGACCCATATTGGGTATTTTACTCATACATTTAAATGTTTTGTGTAAATGCTTTTGTACATGAATTACACAGGATTAAACAACAATCAGTTCATTTGGTTGGCATGTTCATTCAGACCACTGTGATTTGATTTGGCAATGGAAAGTGCACTTAATTCAAAACAAGTCATGCTAGATACAAACACTCCTTGTTACTATGATCACGGTCCCACATGATAATGAAGAGGGCATGAAATTTCCATCAGGCCCACTTTTTCCGGTTCCAACACAATTGGTGTGAGTCAGCAGCATTTGTTTTCAAAGCTTTGTTGTTTCCATATCTTGTGCTTACCAAGCCAGACAGTGTGAAACCAACCAATCATCCCAAACCACCCAGATCTCATGCAATGCAAATTACATAATAAAAAAACAATGACTGCTAATCCATCCCTAACATTAACCATTTGTGACCTTTCACACAAACTGAGATATGCAGACTTCACAATCATGCAATCATGCAACCATGACAATATGTAGCCTGAACACAATCCCTGTTTGCTCTGCTGTTCTGATTCTTGTTGTGCCAAGGATTCAACAAGCTGCTGGAGACGATGCTTAGAGATTCTGGCGCATGAGACACGATTGCATCATGCCATATTAACCATGACTGTTGAGTGCAAGCACAACAACCTGAGACCCAAGAGGCTTCAGTAACATCATTGTATTCATTACTTAAACTCTGCAAATGCTTATAATTGACTTGAATTAAGGCCTAACAAATCAATATGGTTTTGAGATCTTAAAATGTGCATTCATTCATCTATATATCTATTATTTCAATTTTATACTTATAACTCACAGGGCACAGGCAAGTGTGTGTCCTTCACAGATTGCCAGCCAGTCCACCACAGGGCTTGAGAGGGGTCACGGTTGGCTCGTTTGAATCACGTGATTCTTTCTGTGATTAGACTAATCAGAAGACGGAGGTGGTGTGGTTATGCTAACTTCGAAAGTGGTAAAAACGTCCATTGCTTTGAAAGCAAGCGGCTCAGCTAACCCTTAAATGGATGAGAAAACTGCAAAATAAAGAGGAAAGTACAGCTTTAACAGCAAGCTCACATGCTGCTGCTTGCGTTTGAAGCAAGAGTGCTCTTTACCATATTGAACGTTATTATAATCACACCCTTCCGTGTTGTTATTGGTCACCTCACAGAACCAAATCTCACCTCACAGAAATTCACAAATTGTGCATGGAAAAAAAATCACCTACAGCAAATTTACAAGCTGTAACAACTAGTAACACTGCTGCGACAGATGCACGGATACCAACACAATATAGTCTAACGACTCAGTATTCAGTAGTCTAGTACACTAATCTGCACATCTACATTCTGATTGCACTCCCAGGACGCCGCCTTGTGGCTCAAGAGGCGCAGTGCAGTTAATGCAATTAAAACTAAACATAAAACGACACATCCAAATTTATTTTACAGACAAATTAAAATACATGAAACATTAAACAGTAAATATAATGATATGGGTGGTGTGGTGGGTCACACTGTTGCCTCACAGCAAGAAGGCCCTGGGTTCAATCCCAGATGGAGCGAAGTCTGAGTACTTTCTGTGTGAAATCTGCAAGTTTTTAACATTTACAGCATTTAGCAGTAATGTCTCATTGGACTGTGGTAGCCTAGCGGTTAAGGTACTGGACTATGGACCAAAAGTTCCAGGGTTCAAATCCCACCTCTGACAAGCTGCCATTGTTGGGTTAACCCACAATTGCTTGGATTGTAAGATTGCATCAATTGTAAGGATAAGGGCGTCTGCTAAATGCTGTAAATGTTAAAAATCTGTAAGTTCTGCGTGGGTTTTCTCTGGATACTCCTTTTTCCTCCCACTGTCCAAAGACATGCATGTGAGGTGTTTCATAATTGCCTTTACTGTATGAGTGTGTGCTCTTAGATGGATTTTCACCCTGTCTAGGTTCATTCCTGCCTTACATTTACATTTACATTTACAGCATTTAGCAGACGCCCTTATCCAGAGCGACTTACAATTGATACAGTCTTACAATCCAAGCAATTGTGGGTTAAGTGTCTTGCTCAAGGACCCAACAGTGGCAGCTTGGCAGAGGCGGGATTTGAACCCGGGAGTCCAGTACCTTAACCGCTAGGCTACCACAGTCCTGCCTTGCTCCCTGTACTGCTGGCTAGGCACCGGCTTTCCTACCACCCCAACCAGGGTTAAGCCAGTTAGACAATGAATGAATGAATTAATAAAACCTAATGCTATGTGTCATTTAATACATCTGTCTTCTATGTCAAAATTCTGCTTGCAGCTACAGAACAACACTTATGTGTGGTTAAAGCTGTCTTCTGTGCTGGCAGAACATGCCTTAGTGGAGTGAGTACCACAAAAAAGATATTTGAACTACATCCCACAAGATATCACTTTCATCCTGCCCATACCAATTTCTCACAAGGGCTGTAGTTTTATTCTTCCCAAAGTGGGAGGCATGGGGGGTTCACAGCATGGCAGATGAATGTGGAATGTGGGGATTAAAGGTGTACTTTTTGCAGAGCAAATGCTTAGGTTGTAGGTTGTATTTTTTGCTCATGGAGCTGCCTAATTTTTTCGAGCCATTTTTTGTGCAGAGAGGCAATTTTGAGAATATATTTTTAAAGCAATGAATGCTAAGATACATGAGGAATGTCACTTGTAATAATTTCACCACAAAGGTGATTTGTCACTTTTTTTATTGTTCAGTAAGAAGTTGCAGTTTTGTATGAATCACAGTATTTAAAATGAGTTCCAGTGGAGTTTGGAAGCAAATGACGTGTACGCATCTTTGTTTTTTTCATTTTATATTTATTTCTTTATTTATTTTATGCAGGGTAGCACACTGACACATGTCGCCTTACAGGTCCACAGATCCCAGGTTCGATTTCCGGCCAAGACTCCATCTGGATAAGAGCATCTGCCAAATGATCATATGCTCCTCTGTGGTTATTATGGCAAAAAAGTCATTATTTATTCAATACAGCCAATTTATTACTGCTTCTAAATTAGACTGTTATTTATACTTGTATAGCAATATTTTATTTAATTACATAACATCTATCAGTGGTCGATTTAACCCATAACAAACTTGTGTCTGGTACATTTAATACTATGTGTGAGAGATTCTGACATTCTGGACATACCACATGAACCAAGCTCTGATTGACCCAGAACTGTGGTACAGGATGTGATAATGTGTGAAAGTACACAATGTCAGTTTTTTTCCTGCTGGAAGGAAAAACTCTCTTTAACAGACCGCCAGCTAAGTCACTAATCATGGCCTCAGGCTTGGAGACAGTTTGTACTGCTGAAACACAAGCTAGAGTTCTGAACATTGCTTAATATTAATATTAACCTTTCCTTTAGAAAATGAAACTATTTAGGGTCAGGCTTGCAAGTAAAGCAGAGGACAACTGGTAACAGGATGCAATCATAACTAATCATAACATAACTGAGACAGCATTTGAATTTCCTGTTAGTTAACTGATATTGGCCAAGAGCGTACAGTGATGATGTTTCACTATTTCGCTAAGGAGTCTGTCAGATATGGGAATATGAGGAAGTTATAGCGCTGAATATAGAAAAGAAACTCAGTCAGCACAATAAGAAAAGTAAATATAAGAGAAAAGGTTACTCATGTCCAGAATGGAAGTCATCCTAAAAGACAGTTCACCTCTGTCACATTCCTATAACTGCCCACCTGCTGACCAAAACAAGTTGGGGTTTAAAATGTAACGTTCTTATGAATATTGCCATTTCTGTTACCAAAGGTCAATTAAGAACATTAGTAAGCAATCTGAAAACTTCAGAGCACAGAGTTTAATTGGTCTAAATCAGAGAACTATGTGAAATTATATTAAAATAAATTCCCCCTACCATAAATGCAGTTCAATACTAATATGAACAAATGAATCATGCTAAGGAAGATAAGCTAACAACGACTACTATAAGCTAAAATAAAAATTGAACATTAATGCAGCTTTATTAAAAAATACTGGTTGAAAACATTAAGCCCTAGTGATAGTCTACTGTGTCTAGTTAGCTACTAACTGGAATAAGTTATACATGTATGTAATATAGTGACATAAACATACATGTATTTGAACAACCCCAAATAAAAAAAAGTTGGGAAAAAAATGCAGTGTTCTTACATTTACTTTGATTTTTATTTCATTGCAGACAGTATGAACCGAAGATATTTCACGTTTTGTCTGGTCAACTTAATTTCATTTGTTAATATACATTAATTCCTGCATTTCAGGCCTGCGACACACACAAAAAGTTGGGATGGTAAAGCATGTACCACTTTGTAATGTTTCTATTTCTTCTCCCAACACTTAGTTTTGTCACCGAGGATACTAAGCAATTAAATGTTTCAGGTGAGGTTTTGTCCCATTCTTCCTGCAAATATGTCTTAAGATATGCAGCAGTACCGGATTTTTTGCTTCAAAATTGACATATTCTCTATTGGGGACGGGTCAGGACAGCAGACAATATCCGTCCCTTCTTCTTCTGTAGCCATGCCTTTGAAATGTGTGCAGCATGTTGTTTTTGCATAGTATTGCATGCACGGGTGTCCCTGGAAAAGATGTCGTCTTGAAGGCTTTTGTTGAAAATCTCACCTGTTGATGTCACCTGTTTGAAATCATATCATTATTTAGTTTTTTACCTCATTACTAGCCCTAAATTGCCCCATTTCACCTTTTTTGGAATGCATCACAGGCCAGAATGGATGTTTATTAACAAATGAAATTAAGTTTCCCAGACAAAGTATGAAATATCTTGCATTCTTACCATCCTTAATGAAATAAAAAATGGTAAATACTGTCCCAAATTGTTCTGATTTGGGGTATTTTTGTGATGTATTTATTTTATTTTTATATTACAAATTTATATTTAATTCTGATCATTGTGTATTCACTCAGAGCCTTTCGCAAGCATTTTATATGCCATCAATTAAGATAATGTGTTCTAGGGGTGGGTAACATGGTACCAATGTTATATCACATTATTTAAAGGCATTTTCACAAAGTACAATATTTATGATCCAAGTGATGGCAGTCAAAATGCATCAGTAGTGACAGATTCTTAAAAACTACAATTAAAATATTATCTCATACTTAGTAAAGTGATTTCATTCAAAATGTGCTGCACTTCATCCAGTTACAGTGGCTTGCAAAAGTATTCATACCCCTTGACCTTTTCTATATTTTGTCACATTACAACCACAAACATAGATATATTTCATTGGAATTTAATGTGAAAGACCAACACAAAGTGGTATACAATTGTGAAGTGGAAAGAAAAGTATACATGATTCAAAACATTTTTTACAAATAAAAAACTGAAAAGTGCGGTGTGCAAAAGTATTCAGCCCCCCTGAGTCAACACTTTGTGGAACCACATTTTGCTGCAATTACAGCTGCAAGTCTTTTAGGGTATGTCTCCACCAGCTTTGCACATCTAGTGACTGGAATTTTTCCCCATTCTTCTTTGCAAAACAGCTCAAGCTCAGTCAGATTAGATGGAGAGCGTTTGTGAACAGCAGTTTTCAGATCTTGCCACAAATTCTCGATTGGGATTTAGGTCTGGACTTTGATTGGGCCATTCTAACACATGAATATGTTTTGTTTTAAACCATTCCATGTAGCCCTGGCTTTATGTTTAGGGTCGTTGTCCTGCTGGAAGGTAAACCTCCGCCCCAGTCTCAAGTCTTTTGCAGACTCCAACAGGTTTTCTTCCAAGATTGCCGTGTATTTGGCTCCATCCATCTCCATCCAACTCTGACCAACTTCCCTGTCCCTGCTGAAGAGGAGCAGCCTCAGAGCATAATGCTGCCACCACCATAGTGGGGATGGTGTGTTCAGAGTGATGTGCAGTGTTAATTCTCCGCCACACATAGCGTTTTGCATTGCGGCCAAACAGTTCATTTTTGGTCTCATCTGACCAAAGCACCTTGTTCCACATGTTTGCTGAGTCCCCAACATGGCTTCTGGCAAACTGCAAATGGGACTTTTTGCGGTTTTCTTTTAACAATGGCTTTCTTCTTGCCAGTCTTCCATAAAGACAACATTTGTGCAGTGCACGACTAATAGTTGTCCTGTGGACAGATTCCCCCACCTGAGCTGTGGATCTCTGCATTTCGTCCAGAGTCACCATGGGCTCTTGGCTGCATCTCTGATCAGTGCTCTCCTTGTTCGGCCTGTAAGTTTAGGTGGACGGCCTTGTCTGGTAGGTTTACAGTTGTGCCATACTCTTTCCATTTCCGGATAATGGATTGAACAGTGCTCCGTGAGATGTTCAAAGCTTGGGAAATCTTTTTATAGCCTAAGCCTGCTTTAAACTTCTCCACAACCTTTTCCTGACCTGTCTGGTGTGTTCTTTGGACCTCATGATGCTGTTTACTCCCCAATATTCTCTTAACCAACCTCTGAGACCGTCACGGAGCAGCTGTATTTGTACTGGGATTAGATTATACAAAGGTGGACTCTTTTTAGTCATTAGCAGTCATCAGGCAACTTCTGAATGCAATTGGTTGCACTCAGACAAAAGGGGGCTGAATACTTTTGCACACCGCACTTTTCAGTTTTTTATTTGTAAAAAATGTTTTGAATCATGTATAATTTTCTTTCCACTTCACAATTGTATACCACTTTGTGTTGGTCTTTCACATTAAATTCCAATGAAATATATTTATGTTTGTGGTTGTAGTGTGACAAAATATAGAAAAGTTCAAGGGGTGTGAATACTTTGCAAGCCACTGTAACTAGGACTAATTACAGTATTTTATAATGAAACATGCAGTTGGTCAGATGTTCTTTAAACCACTGTCGATATCCTCGATATGTTCAGAAAAGCATACTGTCTAACACGATAAACAAAATGATCATGAGGCGTGCTGACAAAATATAAAAAAGTTCAAGGGGTATGAAGTACTTTGCAAAGGCCCCACTGTAACTGGGACTAATTACAGTATTTATAATGAAACATGCAGTTGGTCAAGTGTTCTTAAACACGGTCGATATCCTCGGATAGTCAGAGAAAGCATACCGTCTAACACGATAACAAAAATGATCATGATGCGATAAAATGTCATCATATTGCCCACCCCAGATGTGTTTTATGAATTGTTTTTGCTTCAGTTTTGTACAACTGATAGACTAAACTAATGCATTATATAGACAATTTATGTGTGTTGGAAACACACCAATGTGATTTCAATCTCTCAAAAATATCAAATAATTGCAGATTCACTAGAGAGATTCCTTGAAGTGCCATCACTATGGCAAACCCCAAAATCCTAATTCATTGTTCACAGTACTGTATGTAATTGCACTTAGGAAGTGATGGCAAGTACTGAAAGTACTGAATGCAGCATTTTTGGAGGAGATGACTTTTCAGAAATGAATGTGAATGAACAGTCAGCGCTGAGTAAGGATACATAGAAAGAAAGCTTACAGTAAACTGCATTGTCTGTAAGAGCATTTTGAAAGACCTCAGCAATAATAGAGCAGCCTCCTCAACATTGCAAATATCTGCAAATATTTCATAACATCCTTAAAAAATTACCTAGCAGCTTATTAGTTTTCATGTTGCCATTTAGTTATATCCTTTTGTTATAATCCACAGGTTATGGCTATTTTTCTGCCTGCGCAGCTCAATGTGAAGCCTTTTGCTTCTTTCTGCATTTGCTTACAACAATTGTGCATTTAACTTGCTATAAAGAATGCATGAAGGGAACTGCAAGTCCTGCTAAGGAATGCAATTTACATTCTTCCAGCAAATAGAGTCTAATATTTTTAGTGAGCAAACAAATCAGCTAAGCAGATCTAGGTACGTGCTGTGAAATTTAGGATGGATACCCAGTTCCAGTAATGCACACTCCAGGGGGGAAAAAAAATCAATATCTCAGCATGTTGGGATTTAAAAGACGTTTTCAGAAAATTAGCTCTTACCTGTGACGGATGCTGTTCTGAATCAATAGCTGTGCTTAAAATGCATCTGTAGATTCTCATCATGAATTTATACGGGGTAAATTGATTTTATTTTGGTGCAGAAGGTAGCAGTTATAATAGCTTGAAATATGCTGAAGTGCTCAAACACCTGTTTTTTGAGTTATGCAGAAATATGAGTAAAACAAACGTAAAAAAGATCCAAATCTGTAAGTGTGGAAAATAGGTCTGAACACTTACATGTTATGTGAGATCCAAGGAAGATTTAAAGTAGGGGCCTGTGTGGCTGTGGGTGTTCATTACAAGTAAGCAAGATCTTCACGTAACACAATGAAATACTGAGAGCTGAACACGCAACAAACTGTCAAAACAATTCTCGATTTTAGAAGAAAATGCTTGCGGTTTCTTCCAATGAAATGCAATGAGTCAATAGTTAGCAGAATGTAGAATAGAATCACATCTTCATTTGTGTCAGGTTCAGCTCTGCAACTTCTCAGTCCATGTGTGTATTTGTTCCCCCCAAATTAATTGCCAGCCTGTCTAGGATTGGTTCCTGCCTTGCATACCACATGAGCAGCCCTAAGCCGTAGGTTTAAGCAAAGTCCATGTAAAACTTGTCAGCATCTTAGACCACACGATGTAGCTCTAAAACGTAACAGGTTCAGTTTTGAAAAAGGGTGGCACATAAAAAGCATCTTATTTGAGCATTGTTTTAATGGTGCAGACATTGATTGTTGCTATTAACAACACATTTTACATGTGGTGAGCACCCTCAGTACAATTCTCTTGCTTCTCTTAACTTAAAAGTTACCAAACACTGAACCACATGATCCATGTCCCAGTGGTGTATTTAAAGCCATACAAGTATTAGTTAAACTTTAACAGAGGTGTTTATGTCTATTGATTTTGATGATAGTTTAAACACATCATTATTATAAGTCACATTATAATATTACAATATTAGTCACAACACAATATATTCTTACTGTTGATGTTATCTTCTCTGGTTACTTGGACTGTAGTGGTTTCCCTGTGCAGCTAGCTCTGTAGACTGGTGAATGGGTGGAGTGAGATGCACTTCAGTGAACTTCCTCTTGCACTTCCTCCAGCTGTAGCAGGAAAGCCATTGATAATTCACTTTCATAAAGTGAATTATATTTTTGAATTGTATTGATTTGTGTATATATATAGTCA
This sequence comes from Ancistrus triradiatus, assembly GCA_025084515.1. Lineage (NCBI taxonomy): Eukaryota > Metazoa > Chordata > Actinopteri > Siluriformes > Loricariidae > Ancistrus > Ancistrus triradiatus. The sequence goes on from JAJAGP010001755.1 coordinate 15,744, forward strand.
AACTAAGGAAGGCAATGTAAATTTTGAAAGCAAATGATGCTGATGATTCCCTTCCTCTCTCAAACTTAATCACAAGTCACTGTCACTGTAAAGTCAGCTGAATATAGCCAACAACATCCATTCTACCAATTTTTATTATTAAATGTGAAAAAAATAATAATACAGTGGTGCTTGAAAGTTTGTGAACCCTTTAGAATTTTCTATATGTCTGCATACATATGACCTAAAACATCATCAGATTTTCATACAAGTCCTAAAAGTATAAAGTATAAATCTAAAGACCCAGTTAAACAAATGAGACAAAAATATTATACTTCGTCATTTATTTATTGAGGAAAATGATCCAGTATTACATATTAGTGAGTGGCAAAAGTATGTGAACCTCTAGGGTTAGCAGTGAATTTGAAGGTGAAATTAGAGTCAGGTGTTTTCAATCACCCTGTTTTATTAAAAGAACAGAGATCTATCAAAGTCTGCTCTACACAACACATGTTTGTTGAAGTGTATCATGGCATGGACAAAGGAGAATTCTGACGACCTCAGAAAAAAGGGTTGTTGATGCTCATCAGGCTGGAAAAGGTTACAGATTCATCTCTAAAAAGTTTGGACTCCACCAATCCACAGTCAGACAAATTGCGTAAAAATGTTCATGAGTCCACCATCAGAAGAACACAGAACAACAATGGTGTGCATGTCAGGATTGCAAGGAGAAAGCCACTACTCTCCACTGCAGTTTGCTATATAAAATATAACTTTTTGGTGTAAAAGAAAAGCATTATGTTTGGAGAAAGGAAAACACTGCATTCCAGCATAAGAACCTTATCCCATCTGTGAAACATGGTGGTGGTAGTATCATGGTTTGGGCCTGTTTTGGTGCGTCTGGGCCAGGACAGCTTACCATCATTGATGGAACAATGAATTCTGAATTATATTAGAGAATTCTAAGGAAAATGTCAGGGCACAAGGTGGGTCATGTAGCAAGACAACGACCCTAAGCACACAAGTCGTTCTACCAAAGGATGGTTAAAGAAGAATAACGTTGTTTTGGATTGGCCAAGTCAAAGTCCTGACCTTAATCCAATGGAAATGTTGTGGAAGGACCTGAAGCTAAGGTGAGGAAACCCACCAACATCCCAGAGTTGAAGCTGTTCTGTAAGGAGAAATGGGCTAAAATTCCTCCATTCCTCCAAGCCGGTGTGCAGGACTGATCAACAGTTACAGGAAACGTTTAGTTGCAGTTATTGCTGCACAGGGGGGTCACACCAGATACTGAAAGCAAAGGTTCACATACTTTTGCCACTCACTAATATGTAATACTGGATCATTTTCCTCAATAAATAAATGACCAATTTGTCTCATTTGTTTAACTAGTTTCTCTTTATCAACTTTTAGGACTTTTGTGAAAATCTGATGATGTTTTAGGTCATATTTATGCAGAAATAAAGAAAAGTCCAAAGGGTTCACAAACTTTCAAGCACCACTGTGTTCCATATTTTGTGGGTATCATAACATATGCCATTGAGACTGGCTGGACTCAAGACCGAGACCAGACTTGAGTTCCATTGATATTGTTGCATCTCAGAATGAAATTAGCAATACATTAGCATTATACTAACAAATTATGCTTGAGGCTGAACAAAACATCCATAAGAAAAGTGCATTATATTCATAAATAAATGTAGTGCTTTCAGAAAACCATCAGGCCACTCTCAAATAATGACTGTTTGTATTACAGCTTGACATTTTGCCTTAAAACATTCAGGTAACAAGAAAAAAGTCAATAGTTCTGAAAAGTCATTTAAGAAATGAAAATACTTCACTACTTGGACAAAAGCAAAAAACAAACAAACAAGAAGAAAAAATGAGGGGCCTTAATGGGCCTGGCCAGTGTTTGCATGTGTCTGCATGGCTTTTGTTGGACTACTCTGGTTTCCTTCCTACATTCCAAAGACATGTGTTAGGTCATTATTGTCTCTAAAAGTGCCCTGTGTATGTATGCCCGTGCATGTGTCCTGCATGGACTGGCGTCGTGTCTAGTGTTGGTTTCTGTCTTGTGACTGCCGGTTAGACCCCGGCCCCCCTGGACCCCGAATTGGATTGAAGGAAATAGAGTGAGTAGTAATTGTAAAAATCCCAGTAACCAAAATGTCTCTCAATCAACGCTCTACAAATGGACTAGGAAAAAAAATCTTTGAATGACCTCGAGTCATTCAGAAAGAACTGATTAGTTCACAAGCATAACATTGACACACCATTAAAGTTTTATTACAGTAAATCTGGAATCGTTTGCCATTCAACATGATTAATGAGCTCTGAAATAGTCGTCTGTGTCAGAGAAATACAGCACAATGTTAAAAATAGAACGCCATTAACCTCTTCTCTTAGCTTTATGAGCTGTGTCATAATGAGTGTGCTCCTCAGACAGTGAAATGCACTTAAGATGTGACTCACAGTACAACTCTCATTATATCCCAGTGAATACAGAATGAAATAGAGTGGAGACCCTGCTAAAGAAACTGTCATGGTTATGTGTCAAATGGAATTAAATTTGAATTCATTAGAGCATAACTGTACTAGGACTGCGCTTTACAGTATATTGCTTGTTATTAGTATCCGCGAACATTTCTACCATATTTGTATTGACCTTTGTAGTATATGACAGTCTGGAAATATGCAAATGAGAAAACTAATCAGTGTCACTAATGAGTGTTACGCCTGACCTTTGATTTAAAACTGTAGCTGTATAAATGACTTGGATATTAGTTTAGCTAATAACATTTCAAAGCAGTAGCATGCTCAACGATTTCTTGCTAACGCTAATAAGATGATCCTAACTCTAACAAACACTTAAATCTAAGTCTAGCCTAAAAAGGCTAATTAGCTTCAAATTTCAATTTTACCTTTACATTGGCTTTAGGCTATGATGTCTGGATAGATTTGGTAACGAGTTAAGATCAGTGTTCTGAGTATGTGTAATATGTCATATTTGATTGAATAGAAGAATGATGTTCTCTTGCAATTTAATATATTGCAAACAAAGGTGTAGTGTTCATATGAGGGAAGGAGTGATTTGATCCTGGGATCTCTGTGAATGTTAGTTTGTGCACACCTCGGGGGTGGGGTGTGTGAAAAGGCAGGAAAATCAAACAAAGAGCTGAGCGCAAAATGGTGCCCACAAACCAAATTGAACTCTCACTCTTAAACTCAGGCTGAGATGGTTTCCCCCCCAATCTTGAAACCTCACATAAAACCTCACATTTCTTATTTTCTTATTAACTCTTTTAAATAAGAGTTTTAAAGGAACTGCAGTTTCATGATATCCAGAAACATCAGACAAAATCTGTTCATGTGAGGTATGAATTATATATTACATCGTTTTAATTATATGTCATTCAAAGAACACAAACAAACCTTCAGACAAGTTTTGTTTTTAGCTTGGTGTGCTCAAAATCAGGAAGCATTATAAATCATGTTTACATGTCTTAGTGAGAAACACTGCAGCATAGAATCTGCCTTGTGCTAAAGGTTAAGCACCTTTCTAGATGATGTTTTCATTAGGTCTCTTAACTAACCTTGCATGTTTTCGGTTCATTAATTTTAAAAATGGTGGGCACAGTGGTGAGCACTGCTGCCTTACAGTTAATGCCGATGGCTGCTGGTACCCTGTCACTCTGGGTTGGTTTAGTGGGGTGGCTGAATTGTGGCCTGTGCTGCCAGTTAGTTCCTGGCTCCCTGCAACTCTGAATTCAATTAAGCAGGTATGAAAATGAATGGATGAATGAATATTATGAGAAATCTGCCATATTTAAATCCCTGCACAGGTTGTGTTAACTTATTTTCAGTTAGAAAAGCTAGGGTGCCTTAACTTTGCATGTGGACAAGCCTCCTGTCATAAACGTGCTGAGAGTGTAAGATGCTCACCCAGGTTTTTGTCTTTATGAAAATGTATACAACTGTGACTTTTGTACAAAAGGAGGCGCCATTGAGCCAAAGAAGATCGTACAGTTAAGATATGTCATGAAATAAGATTATAATAGAAAACAGACGAACAAACTAGTGCCAAAACAAACCAAACAGTCATGAATATGTATTGTCATAATAACCATTATTATTATTCCATGACAGTCCAACTTTGTTTCGCAGCACCATCTGGCCCGGTAGTCATCAAATAGCGAAACTCATATTACTGCAAACAATTTGCTTTTATGACTATTCAGGCCGGCTGTTTGCTGTGGTCTACAGTTTGAATAAAATAATTTCCCTCTCCTCTAAATTATACTGAATGGTTCAATGGTACAATCAAATCGAAACCGCTTTGAAGGCACATGCTTAAGCGGGCAGGAGAGCGAGGAGAATGTGTCGACACTTTGGGAAGGTAATTTAAATGAAGTGAAGCAGAAATGAGTAAAAGCAACAACATAGCAGCTGGAATCAAATTACACAAACCAAACAGCTTTCTTCAGAACAGAATGACTCAATCTGAATGTTTTGCGCATAATGATAAAGCTCTTCTTTGAATGTTCAGCCAGTGTCTGCTCCATTTCCTCAGAATCAAACAGCATACAAGGCAAAATAACTTGTTGAGTATTTTATTTGAAAATGATGCATTAACTCAGAATCTCAGATATTTTCAGAATCTGTAAAAATATACATTTTAAACGGGAACCTTTACAAGAATGGATCGCCTTCAAAACATGAATATCAGTCTGAAAAACGAGAAAACTTTAAATATGGCAAATGATGTGATGACCACACTCCCTCCACCACACTCATAAATCTTGAAATGAACTTTGAAAACAAGGCAACTCAAGTCATTACCTCACAGATAACACACCAAGAAAGCACACTTGTGCAGAAACAAGATCTAAACACTTTATCATAAAACTGGGAGACTGAGACCCAGGTGTGTCTTTGTAACATATTAATCGAGTACACTGAATATGGATTCAGGTGGATTATGGTTAGGAAACACCAAGCAACTGCTCAGCTGACCACACAAGTCTGTCACTCTTCTTGGAGACCAACATTTTTTGTTCACTGTTGTATTTAAACTTTTAATACTCATGTTTGCCTCTGCTAATGAACAGGTTCAAGGGTACCATGTCAGGAGTCAGACATCATGCAGGCACAATTGGCTGTGTCTGAGGGAGGATGGGGAATCATTCCCTATCGTTACCACAGTGACCCCTACCCAGCCCTGCAATGGACTGGCACTTAGTTCAGATGTTCATGCTTGCCTAGACCCTGTGCATTCTGGGGATATGCTCCAGAGGTCTGGTACCCTGGATAAGTGTGGTTAAAACTGGCTGCTTCTTTGTCAGGGTCATCTTAATGTGGAGCTTTAGTGATTTTTAATCATATTTCCAAGAAATTCTCTTTACATTCTGGGAGCTGATAATAAGATATGTAGATGTGGACAATAGATTTCTATGACTGGCTTTCATGTCATGTCTTCTGAATGTATAAGCACATGTTTGGATTGTGTTGATTCAAAATGGTCAGAGTTCTCCAAGCTGATATCACATTTTAAGGATGTTATTTATGTAGGACCACATGAATGAGGATAAGGTAGTTTCCTATTCCATTGCATCACATTGGCTTGTCTTCTTCTCAAAGTGCAAGCTTGTGGCATCACTTCCCCAGGTAAACGGTGCACATGTACCCAGCCATCCACATCCAGTCCATCATCCCCATACTCAGTAGGGTATGACCTCTATGTGTGTTGTGACACTTTCCTTCCAGAATCAGCGTTAAAGATTTCTGTGACTTGTACCATAGTAGCCCTTCCAACCAGCATGGATATGGATAATGTTGAGCGATGTAGATAATGTAGAGAACATCCTGTTGCTGTTTTGTCCCTCCTCAGATCACTATCATTAGCTACTCACCACTGCTGACCAGGAGCACCCCACCTGCTTTGCTGTTTTAAGGATGCTCCAACTCATGACTTGGCACCTGTCAAATCTGCTCAGGACTTCCCTTTATTCTGCCAGCAACTTGTCGACTACAAGAAACGACTATTTTCTTACCATCAGATAAAGTCTCGGCCTTGACATGCGCAATTCTACTGAGATAAGAGTGTTATTCAATCTGTAAGTACAGTAGTCCCGTTGGTGCATTTGGCCACTACCATTTCTTACAAGAATTTATTGGCTCAACACACTTCAGCAAATAGTTGCTGGCTACAGTGAATGCAGGGTTAGTCAGATTTTAATCTGCAAATTACCAGCCCTAACCATTACAGTCAATGTTTTTTAGAACTCTTTGGGCTCAATAACATCTCTGCCTCAATGCGGCATTTAAAATCACCACTTTGAGCTTGAATATTGCCTCCTGATGAGGGAGTGGGTGAAGGTTTGAATATTGGCCCTGCTGGGCACAGAGGCTCATAAATATTGTGTTATGCCACCTGAGACCCAGAACCCTAGCCCACACTCTCGTAAATGCTGCTGAAAATAGATGGTGTGTTGGACACAGGCAGAGAGGCTGTTGATTCCGAGAAGCTTTTGTGTGGAGTAGTTATGTGGATGTGTGGAATTACTGTGGGGTTAAATTCACACAGTGGCTCGCCTGTGTTCCCCTCCGGCTCAGCTTCATCCTTCATCCTCCACCCTGCTGACAGCACATCCATCACACTTAGTGATGCCACTGCACCCAGTTCTAGCATCATGCGAAAATACTCTCTCAGAGTGTATGTGGACATGAATGCTGTATCTCTGGGATATCCAATTATGGAGACAGGTTACAGGAAGCAGTTAAATCTGGTAAAGCATTTTTACAGATCCAATCTGCTAGATGGCATATCATTTCACCTGCGGCTGTATAGGAACGATACACTAAACGCATACACTTGAAAATGAAAGGTGGAGGGGATCGATTTTAAAGGCATCTGAATAACACAAGCAAAGAAACATTAGACATAAGTAAGACCCTGTATACACTTGGTTATTTCGTGTATTTGGATGCACTCCATTTAGTCATTTGATAGATGCACTTATCCAGAGAAACTTACAACTGACACAATCCTGTGGTACAATCTACAATAATGGGGTAAAAGTCTTGATCAAGGGCCCAACAGTGGCAAATGGGCAAAGCTGGGACTTGAACACTGGACCTTCAGGTCATTAATCCATTACTTTAATCGACATACCACCACAGTCCACCCTGTGTGAAACACAGCACAAAAATCTATAAATCAATAAACTATAAACCAGCTCATCAGCATTTAAAAAAGTGAATTAAATATTTAGAAGGCTGCTGTTTGGATTGATTAACACAGCAGATATAGTGCTGCGTACATAGTGAATGCTACTATAGTCAGATGATCAAGGCCCTTAACCCACAATTGCTTGTATTGTGTCCGTTGTAAGGGTAAGAGCATCTGCTGTAAATGGCCACGTGAATATTGGTGCACTGGAGAGGTATCGTAATCACACTAAAGCTTAATTAGTAAGATACTAGCAAAGATACTAGTAAGATACCATTTTACCCCCTGCTTATCTTGATCAGGGTTGTGGTTGATGGGCGGGTGCAGGCTGAGGTACACCCTGGACAAGGCACCAATCTATCACATGGTTCCATAAACGCTCCACCTGACCTTCACATTGCCAACCTCTCCTGGAGTTCGAGCCCAAGCCCTCAGGATCTCACATTTCCAGCAGCTGCCTTACCACCGAACCTCTGGAGCTGCTAATATGATAATGAACTTAGGAAATGCAATTGTATGATATTTATCATCTTAAATGACACCCTAATTGACGCTGTAATGGGCACCATACAGCTAATTTAAGATTTCATACTCAAAATGTTTCTAAAACACAAAAACGAGCAGGTGTAAACAGGGTCTATTCCCAGTTTCAGATTTGTTCCAACAAATCATCAAAATAGATTATATATGAATGTATACAGATACAGTATCGACAGGGAGATGCTACTATTTATTTTAGGGAGACTAGTTTCTCCACCCAGAGTAGACTGATCTCTTAATAGTCATCAAAAATGCTTATCTACAATAGTAATAGGCCCTTTATCATGACCATTACCCGATAACTTAAAGGATACTGTGGGTATATCTATAGGTATGTACAATATAAAACAAGGTATAACAACAACATTGCGTGTACTGTACACAAGTGATGGCTAAAATGACTGCCTTATTGTGAACAAAAAAAACTTCTTGTTCTCACATTTGTCCAGTCTGCACAGAGATAGTGTTAACAAAACTGCAAACTGCTATGGATACGAGTGTGATCATTTGGCACACTGTTGAGAAGAACAGAAATAGAAAAGCTTAAAGAAATACTGCAAAGGCACATAAAATAGGTTACTTGTGTGTACTTGTGCTACTTTTGAATTCACCTCATCCAGTCTGTTGTATCTGGGGACGCTGGATGTGGAGAGTGACAGGCCCTGTGGCAGCACTGGGCAGAGGAACAAAGAAGTTGCTGACACAAAGAGGCAGCCATCCTATTATGGCCATCTTTAGAAATCCTAAAGGTGAACCCCGGAGCACGCCAGGGCACACCATATATGCAAACACTTGCAGTACACACGCACACCCACGGTATCGCTGCGACCCGTTATCCACATAAGTGTAAGATTACATTGAGATATTTGTGCCTCAAATGCTAGTACCATTGGGTATAATAAAGGCCCTTTCACACATGCACCTTTATGCAGGAATTTAATCTAGAGGGAATTCAAGTCAGATCGACAAAGTAAATTACCATTTAAAGGCTGAAAAAAATGTGTACACTAGTGCCAAAGGTATTCCTGTAATTTCCTTTGAGTGTGAAAGGGGGGTAAGCAAGGAAACAAACAATAAACACAATGCGTAAATGTAAGCACAGATTATTCCACTCATGTTTTGGTTTATAAAGATATTGTAAATAAAGCTAAATAAAAACGATTTTGAATCAAGTGATGACCTTCATAAGCAGTCACGAGTTAGCCATGGAGGCTATCATAGAACTCCACAACAAACATTTTTAGGTCATGTAGTGTAAGTAGACTTAGAGAGATAAATACATATAACACTGAAGTCACAGAGTGGTGTATGTGAATGTATAGCTGCAGCTTTGTACATAAATAAATGAGTGGTCAGTAACTAAGCAGCCAACGTCAACTCGGAATCTCATCCTTTTCACTACAGCACAACATACATGTCCTGATGTGCTGGACTGCACTTGTTGTCACTTTGGACTTTGCCTGGTCTCCATAGGTGAAAAGGTGCCGTCTGAAGTTTTATTGGCTGCTTTTTTTTGGCTGTGATTGGTTCTTAGAAGAAGGCTGACGAGGTGGCCGAGAAAAACATCTTCTTTTCTCTGTCTTTGATACAAGGTAAGGATAGTTCATTTTCTCTCTTTTCATTGTCCCGTCCCTCCATCAATGCTATGTTATAAACTCAAATTGCCCTTGCCTCCACTGCCCTTTCACTTTTGATAAATAAATAATCCCTCCACTTGGGGCAAATCTTTCCACCTCATCGCTCAGGCCGCTTCCAATGGCAAAGTCAGAAAAGAAAGAAAAAATGTGAAAAAACAACTTTAGACAGGCAGAGACAGTGAGATGAACAGACAGAGAGAGATTTAGGGAATGATGGCGAGAGATGCTGGAATGCAAGACAAATTCTGCCATTTGTCCTTTTCCCCCCCAATTTTATATACAGATTAACAGGGTGCAAGCGATTTGTTATTTTCCCTTGTAAATGTGCATTCCTTTAGTTTTCATTGTAATAATTCTTTTAGACTCACATCAAGTTTTCTGTCATATTTTACACAACAGTGCAACAGTGCGTGTTCTCCATACAGGTGTCATGCTGCATCACTCTTCCATCCCTACACAGTCTGAAAAGCTTTGCTCTGTGGTGGCATCAGGACCCCTGTGGTGGGTACAGCAAGTCCCACGGGTGGGTTTGGTGGCCTGAATTTGGGGGTGGTGGGAGGTTCAGGGGAGGACTGCAGAAACTCAGGGGGTTGGCCATTCTCCTTAAGGGCGCAGACGGCTGGGGGCCGGGGCCGCTGGCTACGAGGGGCAGTGCTGTGCACCATGGACTGAGTGGAGGAAGCACCAGAGCGAGAGCTGCCTGAGCGGGAGGACGAGAGGGAGTTGGGCTTGACCAGCTTGGCTTTGGGAGCCTCCGCATCCTCCCTACACAAGTAACATAAACACACATTTAATAATCTGTCATGTAAATTCAGTCATATAATTTAGACTACTCAAAAACACCAGTGTTTTACTAGTGCAACAGGATGATGAGCATATGTGTTATGCCTGCCCTGGCAGGACTGGGTCACTTAGGTCACTGCAGTGGTGGGCTAGCAAGTTTCCGCTGCACTAACTGAGCTCCCTCATATGCATGTTATTTATATTAATGTCTTAATCTCTGAGCGTACACTTACAAGTGCCATCAACAAGGTAATTACACAAATGTTAAACATATTTTAAATATTTAAATCCATACAAGCAATAGACACTATCGTTTCTCATCTTGTCAGTCACAGAATCACTACTCTGCACAGGATGGTCCACCACCCAAACAACATACCATTGTAGCTGTGAAGCTCTCTTTAAAATGCTATGCGAAGTAGAGGAGGGTGACAGTTTGTGCATAGCAACAGATGGATTACATTCATACTTTATAGGAGCTCCCTTAGCAAGTCTTGCAATTCATGATTTGCTCTGCCCTACTTACAGAGGTTTGTAGAAGACTCAAGAGAGAGATTAGCCTTAAAGGGCACTGTATTTTGTTTGCATAATGACAGAAGCACTAACGTCTCAAGACTTTAAATTAGTTCTGCCAAACTATTTAAATATTGTTTTTTATTTTAACTGTTTTAATTAAGGACAGTTCTTCCATTAAAACAGCACTTCACAGCCATGCAAGTGGACCATGTAGGCTTAAACACAAGCCTTTATTACGCAATAAATAATTAAATAACTTGATTTATCATGTCTGATCTTGTTTGCTCCAGGATGTTTTATTATGACTACCCTGACAGAGGGCGATCATAATAATTATACTTTCTTAAATCAAAAAAATATTGATTTTATTGGATTTTTTAATAGGAAACAGCATGGGCAAACTGTATTTGTATGTGCCATGTGATTAGAGTGGTTATGTGACGCATTCTCACACAGAAATGAGCAAAGCATATAAGGGACTGTCCAAAATCATGTACACCTTCATCAATACCGGTCCCTGTAGTTCCATTGTTCTGTGCTCTAACATTGCTTACACAATAGACTGTAGGGAATTGAGAATAGGGCACCATTTCAGATACAGCCCCCAACTACAAGTGTTTACAGGGGGAAGAAATGGAAAAATTACTGTAATGAAAATTGATGCTGAAGGTATAACTATTAATAGACTGTTTATCTCTAATAAACAGAGCGCTACTTTGGGAGGGCTTTAAAGCCAATCTCTTGTAAGCGTGACAAAGGATACTAGACAGAGAGCCGACCTGATCTCATTGGGTGTCTCCTCTTCCTCATACTTCTTCTTCTCCTTCTTGCGGAAGACCAGCCAGGTGATGAGGATGATGATGAGGACACCAAAAGACACCCCAACTACAGCGCCGGCCACCACACCTATTCCGCGCACATCTGCAGACAAACAGAATGTAAGCAGAGCTTAGCTATAATTCCACATACAATGCATCTGAACCTATCTTTCCTTCTCATTTTTGCCAAGTCCCCTTATTCCAAATGACCACCTGAGGGGTATTCTAACAAATACAATATGTAAGATATTTACACTGGAAAGTGTAATGTAACTTTTTTTTGTTCATCATGTGACATATCTCTATATTGGATGTCCAAACCCAAGAAACAAATCCTCATCAGCCTTAGTCTGAAGGCTCTCAAAGGACAACGTTATCAAGAGGCATGTCCAGGTTTATCCATGTCAAGGAGATAAAGACTTGAAAGAGCCTTCAGAGTGAGCACGATGTGGGTTTCCTCTATCAAACGTTCTTCAAGTTAAGAATCAGCCCTCACATATGAACAAGGAGATAAAAGCTTGAAAGAGCTTACAGAGTGAGCACACATCATCAGTCGTCTTGTAACCAGCACTCTGGCTAGATTTCACTCTTAAATATTGTTTGAAATGAGCTTTGGACTATGTATGTTATCTTTAAAAGTATTGTAAAGTAATGCATATATCTCTACCATTCACCCTTACAGAAAGCAGATTATTGTTTTAAAAGAAGTCCTTTGTGAATGTGTCATTTTCTTTCAGGTCTGGTTGCACAGGCCATAAAGACATATTGTATAAATAATCGCAATTATTGTACTGCTGCAGTGTCAGAAACTTAAACTACATAACAGATGTGGTACGACCCTTCTGAGCAAACGGAAGGTGATCTTACACTTCAGCCATGGTTTTAGTCTACTTTTGTATTTCGAGGTTATATTCCTCTATACATTTTTTTCCCTGGATGAACATTAGATCCCTAAAGTCATTTCGCACACACCCACATACACTCACATGAAGTGATGGCTGTTTGAGTGTGACCAATAGCCACTCTTCACTTCTGTTCAGTGTGTCTGTGTGTGTGGGTGGGGACTTTTTTTGTATTGTGGGGACATTTGGCTCCAAAAATCCTTTTCTCCCAAAAAACTGCAACATTCTTTCAGAAAAAATAAATATTTTCTTTAAGTTCCTGATGTTTGGATTAGGTGTAGGTGTAGCATTAATTAATTACAGTCCTATTATGTCAATGAAAGGTCCAAATAATGACAGAAAAAAACAAATTGGAGATGCCTTGCTTATATTGCAGTATAAGGTTGCACCCACAGTGAGTGCCCGACCACACTTCTTCTAATTATTCCAAAATAAATAAAATGAGTTCTTGTCTTTCTCATATGTATTGTTTCAACAAGGTGTGTGTGGTTACAGTAGTGGCATATTATTAATGATTGAACTGAGAAGAATTAAAAATAAATGTTGCTAATTCTTATATAAGTGCTACATTTGAGAACAGTCAAAGTGCAACACGAAGTGTGTGACTGTAACAGCCTGTATTTGGAACACAGCTTAAAGCAAAACAAACTGAGAAGCCTCACGTATTTTGTTCCAAATAATACAAATCTTGAGAATATCAAACCCAAGAGAGTTCATGTGAATAAAAGTTTCATAAATCAATGAGCTAAGGTAGGTATTTACCTCTTATAATCATACCATGCTGTGAATCTTAAACCATACTCTTTCAAATTTATCATATTGTTTGTCGTACTGCTTTGTCTGCTGGAGAAAAAAAACAAAAAACAACCAACCAACCAAAAAAAAACTCACAATAACCCATCACTACAGACCTGGAGCAGAACTGACCCTCACACAGCCATACTCACACTGCATGGTGACTTCAATAATGCAGTTCTCCTCTCCCACATCATTGCTGGCTGTGCATCTATATACCCCTGAGCTTTCCTGGCTCAGATTCCTCAGTGTCACTATCTCCGGGTTCTTCAAGTCTGCAGGCACAAACATAAAGCATTTTCAAGAGGCACAATGGCCAGCTCTGAATGCTACTATCTTTTAGGTTTATACCAGAATATCAGTATCTAAATTGTGAAGTGTCGGGAGTAACCTTATTGCAACACTGGACATATGTACACTTCATACATTGTGTAATATGGTAGCTGCGTACAGCTGGAACTGATTGAAATAATTGCATTAGTTGTCTCTCAGTGCTAATGTAATCTCAGTGCTTCATTTCTCCACTGAGCCACTGGGAGACCAGCTGTCCGCTCAGCTCTATCTCTACATATACCAACACTCTCTGAATTATACGTTTTACATAATGAGGCATCATGTGAACACTGTGTTTTTGTGTATTATTTTTTCTGTTATTATTTTTGATTATGTGCTGTCATTACTGGTTGATGTTCCATTTTGGAGATCTCATGACGCTGCCCATCATATATAATGTCTGTGTAATTCACTATTGTTAGTGCAGATCTACCATATTCATGCACTTCTTTACTCATCTTCACTCTGTACATCTTTAAAAGTTTAACAATCTTAAATGGTTCCTTAATGGCTCCTACATTTAGGTTAGGGTCAATCAAGATTTTCTGCAAAGGGCCATTTTTATTCCACTTGTACACCTTATTCCACTTGTATCATCATTTGTACTCTGTATATAAATGGCTTATGAGTCCTGCCAGGTACAGTTAGTCCTTAGTTGGAATGAACATTGTGTGGAAAGATTAGATGTCCATGATTGAAATCTTTATTTGGAACCTTCAGAGAAGACTTCAAAAATTAAATGCTGTACTGTCAAGTCGATGCTGTTTTTACTATCTGTAAATTTTTCATGACACGACACAAAGGTAGTTTTGCCAGGCCTTGGCTTTGCACAATTGATGTTAGTATGTTTGCCACTTTTGTTGAAAACAGATATATAATAGCTTTTTACTGCATCCAGACTTTGCTATTTTGGTAACTGTTAAATAAGATCAAATGCACAGCCTACAGCTCCAATTACAGATCATGCATTATTTTTATCCTCTTCCAATGCAAAAAAATATATATAAAAATACAATACATATTAGCTGGGCCCAGCAACCTGTCATAAATACAATTGTCTTTTCAATTTTAGACCAAGTGGTTCATTGTCAAAGAGTTTTATGGTGATATGGGATGTGGGGTTGCTGTTATTCTGTGTTCTTAACATCCCTATCTAGATAATTGGTTTTCTCTTCTTCCGGTACCAGTTCCAGTCCTCATACCTTCACTCAGACCACATCAGAGGGGCCTAACTCCCCCTCCCCTCCTCCTGCTGACTGATGATGCCATTCTACTAAAACTGTTACTTGCTAGAGAACATAAGAACCTTCAATGACTCTGTTTACTATACTAAACGGCAAGAGATTCACTCATATTTTCTATGTTATAATATTTATTATTTTGTTATATATACTGTTGTACAGTAATTATAGTTTTTTTATTCTTGATTTTATTAGATTCTACTGTATTCTCTTCAATCTATTATAGGCTACATTATATTGTATTTATATTTTCTTTATGTTCTCTGTTTGAGCTTCAGTGTATTTAAACTATTATTATAAATTTACTATTAATTATTTATTTATGAAATGTAGTTTATATATTAAATATACAATCTGGACTACCCAAGGAGGTTGGGTCCCTTTTGGAGTCTTCTTCCTCATCACACTTATGGAGTTTTTCCCTTGTCACTGTCGCCCTAGGTTTCCTCAATTGGGCAGTGGTAAAGCTGCTTTGAGACAATGCTCTGTTGTAGAACGTGCTATATAAATAAATTTGACTTGACTTTTATTTATGTCTCAAGAAACACACAGTGTACACACAAAGAAAGCTCCAGATGGTTATTTGCACCTTAGTAAGCCTTTTTTTTGGGTACAGATTTTGTGCCTTGGCGGTGAGCCACACCCCTGGAAACAGCAGTTGCTGAGGACCCAGGTCGAAGGCTGATGCGTGCTTAACTGTATGGTCTGTGATAAAGCAGTCAAATTCATGATGGAAAAGCAGCCATGGAGCATGCTCAGACCAACACCAGCTGAAAAGCGTTCATCACATAGAGTGAAACCACACGCTGACTCACAGCGAATATTTACTGATCCTGAGAATATCACTCACTCTTAGTGCTCCTCTTGAATGCTTTCAGTCCCTGCATCCCATCCATTCCCTCCCACTGTTAAATACCAATGCAAGATGAAATGGTGCAACCACTATAAGACTAATTAGAGTGACCAGGTGTTGTTTGGTGTTTTGTAATTGCTGGACTTGGGTGAGGGCATGTTCAAAGGAAATGCACTTAGAGCAGAGATGTAAACACATACACACAGTTATACTCTCTGTGCATGCTGCCACTAAACTCAATTATTCGTTAACATGGCATTAGTTTCCACTGCTGTGCAGATTATAAACAGCTCTACTTATCAGCCAACCAAATGACGGCCTTACAATCAGCAAAACTAAGGATTGTGTAAAGGAAATAAAAGATTGGATGTCATTAAATTTTCTTTTACTTAACTCAGATAAAACTGAGGTTTTATTAGTGGGATCCAAGGATCCAAGGTTGGCCACATCTATCCTAAATCTAGATGGCTGTTCAGTTTTGCCCAGTCCGTTTGTAAAAACTTAGGTGTCATATCTGATTCAGATCTCTCTTTTGATGCACACATTAGCAACATCACTCAAATTGCTTTCTTTCAATTACCTAAAATGGCTAAACTTTGAAATATCCTCTCTTTTAATGATGTGGAGAAACTGGTTCATGCATTTATAACCTCAAGGTTGGATTACTGTAACGCCTTACTTACTGGATGCTCTAGTAAATCTATAAGTGAACTTCAATTAGTTCAGAATGCAGCAGGCCGAGTGCTAACTCGAACTAGAAAATTTGATCATATCACTCCTGTTTTGTCATCACTACACTGATTACCAGTTACAAAATACTTCTTATAACATATAAAGCTCTACATGGCCTGGCCCCACATTATTTGAGTGAACTCTTAGACTCTTACAATCCAGCTCATCTACTTTGTTCGTGGGGTGCATGATTTCTTTTAGTTCCTAGAATTAAAAAAGACACAGCAGGGGGAAAGGCTTTCTCATACATGGCCCCCAACTATGGAATAAACTTCCCTCTTTAGTTCGAGACTCAGACACTCTCCAAATCTTTAAGTCTAGCCTCCTCTGGTTGGCTGGGGACGAAGTGCTGCCAAGGACTTTCATGCCAAGGACTCAAGATCCTAGAGTAACTCTGTGTATCGGACTACATAATGCCAGTATGCATATTTTTGCGTTATTTAATTTGAACAATTACTATAAGACTTATTTGATTAGATAAATTTGTTTCATTCTTACATTTATTATCTACGCCACCCAAGGAGTATGGGTCCCTTTTTGAGTCTTGGTCCTCCCAAGGTTTCTTCCTCATAACGTTTGAGTAGTTTTTCCTTGCCACTGTCGCCCTAGGCTTGCTCAGTTTGGGATTGGCCCTAGATATTAAAAGATAATCTAAAATTGTAAAGTTGCTTTGACACAACGCTCCTTGTAAAATGTGCTATATAAATAAATCTGACTTGACCTGATCTTTTATTAGTACAATCTCTGGACTCAGTAAGGGACATGTGTGAGAGGGAATTAGTGGAGGAGATTTTAAGGTATGTGCACTATGTTTCAGTATATGTAATATATTTCCTTAATCAGAGTAAGCTGGTAACTTCTGGATTGCTGTCCAAAAGTTACATAAGAATGGGCCAAGCCAAAAAAATTGCATTTGCCATATATGACAAATGCAATTTTTATATGAAATAGCATGTTATTTATAGCTTAGGAAATTACTGACACAACCTTATTTGCTGATCTGTTTGTAGAAGGGTCTTAATATTTGTTTAGATGCCTAGAGTGTTAAATGTTGGGCATAGGTGAAATGACACGTCATACTCACCAACTAGCGCAAATTGTGGCAGCTTGCCCACGCTTTTGCCCTTGTCCTGAACTCTCTCCCACTTGTAGTAGATGGGGTCAGAGCCATCTGAAGACTTACAGCTCAGCCTGACATCACTGCCCTCTAGCAGATGCCCTTCCATCCAGCAGCGTGGCTTAGACGGCTTCACTGCACACCAAGGATGGTGAGAGAAGAAGAAAGGAAGAGAGAGAGAGAAGAGCAAGAGAATTTAAGTTTCAAGTTTTAAGTAACTCTTTATCTCCACAGGATTAAACTAGAGTGATCTGGATTCAGCATAGTTCTGTGTTTGTGCAAATCAAGAAACAAAACTGGGGGGCAAGGAAAATATTTAGAAGAGAGATATTAGAACATCACATAAATCATAAATTAAATATAAAGAATTGAGTGCCCCAGAAGTCAAATATGCTAGCCCATCAGAGACTCAGTGGTGCCACTGCAATTGCGGCCAATTTGGTGTCCCAGCAAAAATGGCAGATGGATTTGGCAAAAATGTCGCGTTCTGTGCAGGAATGCTCCCATATGTTTCCAAAGCGTGCCCCTGAAGAGAAACGATTGTACAGTGGTACTGATACACTTAAAGCCCTCATGCCTTAATGGAAGGGTTGCCTTGTGATGAGGAATGCTGACAAGTTTGTGCAAAAGCCAGTGATCCATATTATTTAAGCATGTTTTCACAATATTCTAAAGAGCATCTTGTGATGTTACGGAATGCTTGGTTTCCTCTGTATCAAATGCCCCCATAAATGCTCGATGGAGTTTAGGTCAGATGACTGCTCTCTAGTCTTTATTTATTTATTTTTTAAATTCTGCTACACACAGTTCCAAATAAGCATTTGCACCAGTGGTTTGGGGCAGTACGTAAAAAATGAATCAAAAAATGTTACACACTCCATAACTCATTCGATTTTTTCATGCATCTTCATGGTGTCAGGACTGTATCCTATCTGGATAGGGCTAAGCCACATAAAAATGTTTGGGTAAATGCACCCCAGACACACTGATATCTGATATGATTCTGCTTAAACCACTTCAGAAGGTGACTTAAAATGGATTGTAGCCATATATTAAATAAGTATAAATGAATCTGACAATCAAAACCTACCAATACTTTACAACATAGCACACGTCACCCATGATGTCCATCCCTACATGACTGGACAGACAACAACAGAGGATGTAAACAGCATGCAAACACATTTTTTTCCCATTTTTTGTACAAGATTTTGAACAGATATTACTGCACACAATAAACTCACAACAATCAGCTCCAACCAATTTACTCTTTTGTTCCCAAATTGATCTGTGCACTTGTTATGGGTGCAATCAGCATCAATGGTGTATTAAACCCCAAAACAGCCATTTTAACTCTAACCATTACGAAGCTGGTACCTTCCTCTTAGATGAAAGAAATGTAAAGAGATTATATAAAATTATAATGTTTGTTGCATCCTTTGCAAATAAAAACAACACAGGAAGTGGGTGTCTCAGTGTTATGAACTGATATAAATATTATGAGGGGTATAGCAATCGGATTTCAACGTGGCTGACTGGAGACTGGTTGAAATCCGAGTCTCCAGTCAGCCTGGAGACTATAGAATGTGGTTAAAAGCTTATTTGGATACAGTCGAGATACAAGACACATGAAAAGACCAAATGTAAAGTGTACAACCAAGGGTCTTTTATTTCAGTGGCTCAGTGTGTGAGAAAGATAAAGTACAGAGACTAGGCTAAACCAGCCAGCTCTGACACAGCTCTGACAGTCAGTCTGCTCTGGGCTAAATTCAAAATTCAAACACATAAACACACTGATCATACACACAAGGAATCTCTGCCATACCATTTTCATAACACCATGGAAGAAATATGCAAATGCTTGTGGCTCAAAATTGAGAGTGTCACTATAAAACTGACAGCTGTTTGTAAGCTCATTGAAGTTCCTCCAATGCAGTGTTTTCATTGAGAAGGATAGATAATAACAGAACATGGGAGAGAGGGAGAGAGAGAGAGAGGGAGGGAGAGAGAGAGAGAGAGAGAGAGAGAGAGAGAGAGAGAGAGAGAGAGAGAGAGAGCTACATAGATGAAACTGCATGTATGCAAAACTATCCACTATGTTGTTTGACTTCTGTAGATTTTTTTCTTGTTTTACTCCACTTTCCTGCTCAGTGTCTCAGTGGGGGTCTGGCACCTACCCACAAACAATACAGGATGCAGGTGTAAGCCATTCCCATTTGGGTAATAGTGTTTTCTGTTGCTGTGCCAAGAGATGATCCCTAGACCAGCCTCCTCTTCCTCAGACACAGGTAATTTTTCCTGCATGTGATGCTGGAACTGCCCAGAAGGCACCGCAGGATCTTCCAGTTCACCATGGTGGTGGACTAGTATATAAGACTGCTTTGCCACCCAAGTGCCACAATTTTGCAGTAAAGGAAAGCAAAGCCTACCATCATTATACCTGACTTATCCTGGTCAGGGTCATGGGGAAAGATCTGAAGTCTAAGCAAGAATTTACTGTGCGCAGGCAGAGATACTGTATATGTTGAAGAGAACACCAGAGTTCTGTAAGAGCAACACCTTGGATTCACATGGCAAGCCCCATCTGAGATTTGATCCCAGACAATCAGAACCTTCTGCATCCAACAGCTGGCCTCTTACTCTTACCATTCCTGTAGTGGTCCATTAAATAATTTGTGCATGCAGGAGACATGGTGAGATATGATCATTATTGTTTCATGTTGTCAGGATTTTAGTTAAATGATTTGACTGATAACAACAAACACCATCATTAATTAACAATTAAGAGAGAGAGCGAGATGAGAGAGAAGTACACTTATACATATGTGTTCAGCAATCAACTAGTAAAATTCCAGACCTCTCTCTCTGCCCTTGAAAACAATTTGTGGCCTTTCTACTCAGTAATTACCATTAGGACGTACTAATCTATTCATAACAGGATTAATACTAAAATGACATTAGTACTAAAATGCCGCTCCAAGAAAAACTAAGCATAACTAAACAAATAACACAAAACCCTCAATTAAAATACTCTGCTTATACAAACTAAAACCAGCAGAATAAAGAAGTAAGGAAAATCCTACAGCCATTGTTTCTAATCCTCCAGCTTTTCTGGTAAAGCATCTGTTCTGTCAGAGATAACAGAACTGAATGATGGCATAGGAACAAGGCATGACATGTCTTTAATGGAACCAGGTCTGGTGAAATATTAAATCAGTGTGGACCTCATTAGATAGTGCCGGTAAACTGTATTTTCCTGGAGCCAGAACCAGGGCATTAGAATATGCCTCTGTCCATAGGCCAAATTATGATAAGTCCTATGATGTTACAATGCTACAGTGTATGGCCAAAAGTATGCAGATGTCCCTTATTAGTGAGCTCTGTTATTACAGCCACGCTCACTGCTAACAGGTTTATAATGTAAATCATACAGTCACAGATTCTACATAGACAAATGACACCTCAGTGACTCTCAACATGACACGTTCATATGTTTCTACCTCCCAAATAAGTATGGTGGAAGTTTTGGCGAACGCCACACAGCTCCAGAGATATCTGGTTGGATCTCAACCAGGGACTCCGCCTGTGTGGAATTTGCATGTCCTCCCTGTGTTGATATTTTTACTCCAGGTACTCTGGTTTCCTCCCACTTTCCCAAGACATGCATTAGATTAATTGGTTGCTCTAAACTGGCTCAGTATGAATGTGTCTGAGTAGTACTGATGTAACCTTGTGCCTGTTGTGAATAGCCATTGATGCTGAAGTAAATAAGCAAGCAAGCAAGCAAACAAATCACTTCCCCAACATGTCAGTTCATTAACTTTCTGCCATGATCCTTAAAGAGAAACACAAGTATATAAAGGAAAGGTTTTCCAACTAAAAGAAGCACTTGACTGGATTGAATATAGCCCTGATCTTAACTCCACCAGACAGCTTTGTGATTAATGGAATTCAAAGGCTTACTGGATAGCATCAGTGCCAGACCTTACAGTCAAGCTCCAAATCTAGTAAACAGCCTTATTAGAAGAAAAATGACTGTTGCAGTGGCAAAGGGGGGATAAACAACATACTAATACCCATGTTACTCACAGGCTATTGAGGGGCCAAAGAGCAAGAAAAGCAGCAGGACTGGACAGAATTTCACCAATTCAACACTGTCTCTCTTTGTGTCTTTGTCTGTCTGTCTGTCTCTATGTCTCTGTCTCGCTCTCTCTCTGTCTCTTTCTCTCTCTTTTCGTCCTCACAAGTATAGCAAGACAAGGTCAAGGTACACTGGAAGAATTAGCAACATTTATTTTTAGTTCATCTCAGTTCAATTATTAATAACACACACACACACACACACACACACACACACACACACACACACACACACAAACAAACAAACAAACAAACACAGTACTAAGCATCTAGCCAAGATGTTTAATCGCTCAGTTGTTTTATGCAGAGTACCACAGTGTTTCAAAACCTCCATCAACATTCATGTCTCCAAGAAGGACAATATATCAACCCACATCGACAACAGACTAGTTGCAATAATGAGTGGTGATGAAATGCCTTGAGTGGCTCCCTCATTCCTACTTTAACCACCACTGACCCCCTCCTGCACCTGCCTTGGTCCCCCACAGACCAACCTGTACAGTGTAATATGCAGTAAACCTGGGTCTTCATTATGTCCTTGATCATCTTGACACACCTGGTAACCACACCACAGTCCTGTACGTGGTCATTAGTTCTGCATTTAACACTGTTCTACCAGAACGGCTCCGTGGAAAGCTGACACATCTCAACATTAATCCTTCTAACTGTGCCTGGATTACAGTTTCAATTACATTTATACTTATGTCATTTGGCAGACGCATATCCAGAGTGACTTACAACTGGTACATTCGTACATGACAAGCAATTGTGGGTTAAGGGGCTTGTTCAAGGACCAAAGAGTGGCAGCCCAGCAGAGGTGGGATCTGAACTCTGGAATTTCTGGTCCATAGTCCAGTACCTTAATGGCTATTCCATCACAGTCCCAACAGACAGGAAACAGTATATTAGAATGGGATCATTCATGTCAACACACAGGTCATCAGCACAGGTGTTCCACAAGGATGTGTACTCTCACCCCTCCTCTAATGTCTGTACACAAATGAGTCCATCTCCAGAGAATCCTCTGCTAAACTGATTAAATTTACCAGTGACACCACCATGATAAGCCTCATCAGTAACAATGATGAGTTTGCCTATTGGTACAAAGTGTGGTGATAAACGCACAGAAAAGTAGAGATGAGGATTGATTTTTGAAGAATACCCCCAACCTATACTAAATAACCCAGCCACGAGGGAGGCAGAGTTGCTTAAATTACTGGGCACTACCACCTCCAGTAAACTTAAATGGTATGACAACTTTCCAACCTGTATTGGCTCAGTTCTACAGATCAACCATCAAAAGAACCCTGACCTCATTCATCACACTGTGGTTTGGTTCAACCTCAGAGCAAATAAAACACATCCTGCAACACATTGTTCAGAAGAGAGAGCGACTGACTGGCAAGAAACAACACTTGGATAAAAAACTGTGTGAGGCAAGGATCAGGAAACATGCTGTGAACATTGTGCCAGACCCAACACACCCATCCAACCATTTCAGTCCCAATACTGCCTTCTGGTATGCAATTTTGCTCCATCATGACTGGCACCATATGGCAGCTTAACAGCATCTTCCCTCAGACAATTGCTGCCTTTAACAAGCCCTGAGCCCCCACAAGCTCTAAACTTTGATACCTCCAAGTCACCTCTACAGCAATACAACCTATTTAAGTGTTAGACTGACACTTTAAATGGTCCGTCTATGTGCAGTTTGCATTCTTAAGGATTTATCTAGTGTTTGTAATAATTGTGTATTATAATCTGTGTGTGTGTGTACGTGTGTTTGTGGAGGTGGCCAAGTGAGTGAGTGAAATGTCTGCATCTGGGTTGCGTGTAACTACTGCACTGACCATGTAGAGGTGACTATGATGCTACTAAATGTAATTTCAAGGTGTCTACAAATTTTGGCTATGTACATTCCACAGAATTGCAACATTTTGCAGTCCTATCCTGTTTAAGCATGACAGTTCCCCACAGGGACAAATTGAGAAATGATTTGGTGTGTAAGAACTTGACTGGTCTGCACGGTGCCCTGATCTGTACCCCATTTAATATATTTGAAACATAATGTAATACTAACCATGGGCATACCATAATCCTCAACATCAGTACCTGATCTCACTACTGGCCTGTCTGTAAGTAAGCATCTAAGCAATGCTGTCACAGACTGTTATAAATATCCATTCCTAACATATCCGAACATCATTTTTCAAAGACACCAACATTTTTAGACAAAAAAAACAACAAAAAAATAAACATAACAACAAATAACCCAGATGGCGTGCTAACAATATGGAGAGTGGTGAAATCAAATCATTGTAAGGGAGAATCAAATTGAAGCATTATTAGGTGGTCTGGCTGTGAGGAAATGAGACCAGAGGAGGACTGTTTCCTGGAATCTGAGTGCAGTGGAGAATTCTCTTACCCAGGACCACGAGGTTGACCTGGGTCCAGAGGTACTTCCCTCCTGTCTTTACTTTACAGTGGTACTCGCCAGAGTCGCTCAGCTGCAGATCACCGATCAGCAGAGAAGCGTCTCCGTTCAGGTAATCTCCAGCAAAGGACAGCCGGCTCGCCATGTCGTCGTTGGTGTAGACCTCATTATTGAAGAAAGTGATAATCTGGGAGAGTGTGTAGGGAGGGAAGAGAAACAGTGATATATAACTGTTATGAAGGCCACTGGTAACAGATGACACTGGTGTTACACATACACGTCAAAAGCAGACACAGAGGTACAAAGGAATTAAGGTTAGCAGGAGTCCTCACAGCAATTTGCAATGCAATGAGGTACTAAACGGTGCTGCCACAAACACAAATGCACAAACACTCAAACGTGAGTGTGACAGGGATTGGACTGCCTGCAGTGAAGGTGACCTAAATGGCAGTGCCAGCACATATCAGAAGCTCAACAGCTGGATCCACCTGCACACAAACACACGCAGGGCTCCGGGCATGGCAATATGCTTCTCTGCAGGACCTGTGTGTATGTACATTGTGTGTATTTGTTTAAACATATTGTTTCACACAGAATGCTGAGTCTACAGGGTACCTCATACACCCAGCATTAATGAAAAAAATCACAACAACGGTGGTTATGTGCAGAATTTTCTCAATATGTCAACCATTATCCTCAATCATAGGCGTAGTTTTGGGGGGCGGAAAGGACGTGTCCCCCTCAGAGTTTGGAGAGGGGTAAAATGTCCCCCCCAATAATTCCTGCTGGTTTTCAGTGTAATGTGTTTTTTCCTGCTGTTAGATTTGGGCATTTATTATCATAAGTATTATTAAATGTTATTTTTACACAATTATGGTTGTGTACTATGGAGGGAGGAAAGCAGAATTGCTTTTTCATGTGCAAGTTCGTGCTGGATGAAACAAAAAATAAAAAATAAAAAATACAACATAAAACATTCTAGAGGGTTCATGAACATTCACAGTTCACAGTGGTAATACTGAAAGTAAAAGGAAACACCAGAGTTCACCAAGCTTCTGATAACACTGTTTTAAAAATGTAATTTATACATTAGACCCACATCAATTTCTGGGCATTTTCATTAACTTTGTTTTGTGACTCACAGTGGACCCTACTAAACCCCCACAAGTTCTGCTACTTAGAAATCTGAGAGAGAGGTCTGTAATTTTCATCATAGGTACACTTCAGCTATTAGAGACAGAATGAGAAAAAAAATCCAGAAAATCACATTGTAGGATTTTTAAATAATTAAATTGTAAATCATGGTGCAAAATAAGTATTTGGTCACAATCAAGCAAGATTTCTGGCTCTCACAGACTTGTAACTTCTTCTTTAAGAAGCTCTTCTGTCCTCCACTCGTTACCTGTATTAATGGAACCTGTTTGACCTCGTTATCTGTATAAAAGACACCTGTCCACAGCCTCACACAGTCAGACTCCAAACTCAACCATGGCCAAGACCAAAGCGCTGTGAAAGGACACCAGGAAGAAAATTGTAGACCTGCACCAGGCTGGGAAGAGTGAATCTACAACATACCAACAGGTTGGTGTGAATAAATCAACTGTTGGGGCAATTGTAAGAAAATGAAAGACATACAAGACCATTGATTATCTCCCTCGATCTGGGGCCCCACACAAGATCTCATTCTATGGGCTCAAAATGAACATGAGAACGGTGAGCAAAAATCCCAGAACTACACGGAGGGACCTGATGAATGACCAAAGTAACAAGGCTACCATCAGTAACACACCACGCCGAGAGGGACTCAGATCCTGCAGTGCCAGGCGTGCCCCCCTGCTTAAGCCAGTACATGTCCAGGCCTGTCTGAAGTTTGCCAGAGAGCATATGTATGATCCAGAAGATGGAGAATATCATGTGGTCAGATAAAATCAAAATAGAACTTTTTGGTAAAAACTCAACTCGCTGTGTTTGGAGGAAGAAGAAATGCCGAGTTGCATCCCAAGAACACCATACCTACTGTGAAGGCATGGGGTGGAATTATTATGCTTTGGGGCTGTTTTTCTGCAGAGGGGACAGGACGACTGATCCGTGTTAAGGGAAGAATGAACAAGGCCATGTATCGTGAGATTTTAAGCCAAAACCTCCTTCCATCAGTGAGAACATTGAAGATGGAACGTGGCTGGGTCTTCCAGCATGACAATGATACCAAACACACTGCTCTGGCAACAAAGTTGTGGCTCCGTAAAAAGCATTTCAAGGTCCTGGAGTGGCCTAGCCAGTCTCCAGACCTCAACCCCATAGACATTTTGTGGAGGGAGTTGAAAGTCCGTGTTGCCCAGTGACAGCCCCAAAACATCACTGCTCTAGAGGAGATCTGCATGGAGGAATGGGCCAAAGTACCAGCTACAGTGTGTGCAAACCTGGTGAAGACTTACAGGAAATGTTTGACCTCTGTCATTGCCAACAAAGGTTATGTTACAAAGTATTGAGTTGAACTTTTGTTATTTTCCAAATACTTATTTTCAACAATAATTTACAATTAAACTCTGTAAAAATCCTACAATGTCATTTTGTTTTCTCATTTTGTCTCTCATAGTTGATGTGTGGTGTGTGTGCATTTGAGTTTGCCTCAAAAAACTACCCTAAAAATGTTAGCATGCAAAGTGTGACCAGTATAACCTGAATGTAATGTGGTGGCATCCTTGGCCTGTCACATGACAACCGCAGACCTTGCTCTCACTCCAAGGAGCACTGTAAACACAGGATGCCACCCCTGGTGGAGCCCGAAGTAATCCAGTGGCAGATGCCACTGTATATTTTTCATAATTTTTAAAAACTGAACTGTGTGCCAAAAACCCACACATGGATTCAAAGCTGGATGACTGCGGTAGTGGGCTCGTGTGTTAGACCGCTGCATCACATGAGCACCTGAATATCAATTTTCTTGACTCAAAAATCACAAAAACACAGCAAAGATTTTAAAGGCTTAACAGCTATTACAAGACAGCTGAACAAACAAACAAGTCATTTATGTATCATTTTTAACTGTCTTGTGTCGCCACTCCCTGTGTGCGTGGTTTGTGTGCTTCATGGCATCGCTATGAGGGCCTTCAGTTTCCTAAGTTCATTCTACATTTATTTTTATCCAACCCACAATGCTGAGTCAATTCAGACTGCAGGTCCGTATGAGCAGGATCTAATGTTTTTTCCCCATTTGTGCATATGAAAATAAATGTAGCAACTGTCCAGTTTGTAAATCAAAACTAACAAAAGGTTAATTTTATACCTGTTTATTCAACTTTCTGCAGCTCAGATTTTATGAAAACAAAATAGGGAGGGATGAAAACAAAAAAATAAAATGCAGACACAGGAAGGACATGCAGACTCCACACAGGCAGAGCCCAGGGTCGAGATCGAACCAGGGATTTCGGAGCTGTGAAGCAACAGTGCTAACCACTGCACCGCCTACACTACATACAGTACAGCACTATTAGTCTATAGGGAACAAAACTGAAACTAATATAGTAATAAATGCATTCTGTTGAAGCAAATATTGTGTACGCATGTGGTTATGTACTCCTTTAGTGTCAAATAATAACATACAAACATTTCTGTGTAATATATTTGCTTTGGAAAGTGTAAAATAACATTGATACATTAATTGGAATGTGCCCTTGACTTACAAAGTGGTTTCTAAGACTTACATTCAGTGTCTCTCAAAGTGCTGTCTGCTTGACATGAATTTTAGTGTTGACTAGATACTGGTGGAAGTATCTTGCATTTGCTTGGGCAAAGTCAAACATAATATAATACGCACTGTGTTTACAAGATTTTGTCGCAATAATAAGTTGTATGCTATAAAGGCTTAAAGAACATTTTTCCATTTTGGTTGAGTTCTTTTCATATCGATTTCAGTTTATCTAAGTGCCAGGATGGCACACTAGCATTGTCTTTATGCCACAAAAAAGTTCTATTCATCTCACCACTGATATGATCCATTTTAAATAATGTACATTTTTCTAGTCAATGGTGAATGTCATTGTCACATCTACCTACAGAATCTCTGCAATTTCTATAGCCTAGTTTTAGGACTATTAGGTCACCAGATCATGGTTAACAGGCATTATGGTATCAAAGCAACTCAAGGCCTGACCAGTTGCAAAATCTTGTTCTGATGTCCCACTCAGATTTGCCAAATTATCACCACAGTTTATAGGACTAAATCCCAATATCTAAAAGTGGATGAGAAAAGAGATATTTTTCCACCCCCACAAACAGAGTACTAATACCCATGTTACTCACAGGCTATTTAGGGGCCAAAGCGCAAGAAATGCAGCAGGACTGGACAGAATTTCACCAATTCAACACTCTCTCCCTCTCTCTCTCCCTCTCTCTCGCACTCACTCACTCACAGTGATTTTTTTAGAAGAGCTGTGTGGAGAATGGTGTCTTATCTTTAATTCCATTTGAAAGAATAATGTTTTGAGTGACACACATTAAGCTTGTTCAGCAGCATTTCAGTTCCAACACTGACACTAAAGCACAAATTAATGCTGTCTGGATCCAGATAATCGCATATCACATTATCCTGTTTCAAATTCATTATTCAGTTTAAATGAAATTTTAAGCCAGTGGAATGAGTGTTATGCTCCTAGTAGAGTCCTGCTTGGAAACCCTGGGTCCGGGTATCCATGTAGATGGTAATTTGACTTGTAACACCTAACTAAACAAAGTTACGGATCAGGTGGTTTTAATGTTTTGGCTGAGTGGTGTACGTAAGACAGCATATTCAGGGCAGAACTATGTATGTGTATATATATATATAGTGTATAGTGTATATATATATACTGCTGTATTATATATTTTCGTAGGCTTGCTGTTGTCGTACAAACTGGTGATACAGTGAACAATGTGCCATTTCAGGTACAGTCAGTGTGTAAAACAGAGCAACAAAAGATCCATGCATGTGTTGACAGCCAGTGGAGCTCTTTTCAGGATTTTGTGTGAGAGAAAGGCATGGAGAAAGCAGATTTGGGGCTGTGATGGCATGGCTGAGAGGAGGAATAGACAATAAATCAAACCAAACAACCATGAAGACAGCAGGCAACATGCAATAAAAATGGTATAACAACAAATAAGAGCTACACAGCAATGACTCAAGTGTGGCTCATTATGTCAGTAAGAAAAGCACTGGGAAAGCAGGAGGATGCAGACAGATAAAGCAGGCAAGGCAGACAGCATGAGGGATATGAGGCAATGAAAAAGAGAGGCAAATGAAAAAAGAATCCAATGTGCAGTGGAAAAAGGATCGAGTGGGATAAGGTGAGGCTGAAAATCAAATCCAGGTGCCAGAGGCTTAATACTGAGAGCGGAAAGGATTGAGAGGACTGGCAAAAAGTGAGGTGATAGTTTTCTATTTCTGTGCAGATTCCAGGATAACTTGCCAGCATATTACATCTGTTAAGTTTGTCAAGCACAAGCCAGTTGATGATGATGGTCATGTCATTACGGACATAATGCACTTAATACTTAACCTTTTTGTATTTATTATAATTGCACTAATTACTATTACTATTCTCATTCTGGTCATGGTCTCAGTAGCGGGAGGTTCGGCGCCTATCCTTTGGACAGGAAGCCATATCACAGGTGTAACCAAACCAAACGCCCTTCACATTACAAGTCAGCCTGAGGTTCGAATCTGTTTCTATAGGAACTGCTTTTCCTAGTGACTAGCTCAGTGTTCTTCTGATGGTGGACTCATGAAGATTAACATTAGCGGATGTGAAAGACGCCTTCAATTGCTTAGAACCTGCTTACCATGGGGTCCTTTGTGACCTCGCCTACGCTTTGCTCTTGGAGTGATCTTCATTGGTTTACCACTCCTGGGGAGGGTAACAATGGTCTTGAATTTGCTCCATTTGTACACAGTCTGTCTGTCTGTGGAGTCCAAACTCTGTAGAGGTGGTTTTATAACCTTTTCAAACCTGATGAGCATCAACAACTCTTTTTCTGAGGTCCTCAGAAATCTCCTTTGTTCGTGCCATGATCCACTTCCACAAACATGTGTTGTGAAGAGCAGACTTTGATAGATCCCTGTTCTTTAAATAAACAGGGTGCCCACTCACACCTGATTGTCATCCCATTGATTGAAAACACCTGACTCTAATTTCTCCGTCAAATTAACTGCTAATCCTAGAGGTTCACATACTTTTGCCACTCACTAATATGTAATATTGGATAATTTTCCTCAATAAATAAATGAGCAAGTATAAAATGTTTGTCTCATTTGTTTAACTTGGTTCTCTTTATCTACTTTTAGGACTTGAGCAAAAACCTGTTGATGTTGTAGGTCATATTTATGCACAAATATATAAAATTCTAAAGGGTTCACAAACTTTCAACCACACACTTACATATATACATTCATATGTATGTATATACCCCGAATTCAGTGGGTTAATCATTGCTCTGAACCCGTCTCAAGAGTTACTGCGTTTATAATGAGGTTATCTAAGATTTCACTTGCTTATAGTCCATTTCTGTGTTCTGTTCTTTAATCTGACTGAGTCTTTTGCAGCTGATAACAGACTGTTTCTAGGTTGTGGTTTACGTTCTGCTACGTGGTTATCTAGCGAGCTATTTGGTTTACCCAGCATGCTATTTGGTGATGTAGTTCTACTCAGTGCTCAGTAGTACTTGTTGCGGCGAAAAATATTCTAGAATTTGGAGCGTTAGAGCTGCTGTTTCTATGTACCGGTATGGAGGTATATGGAAAATACATATCGTACGGGAAATTAACATCGGTGTACTGGTTGAACCAGCCCAGCATTAGCCAGAACTCTGCGTTCTAAGGGGATAGGTGCCAGAAACTTACTTGATCAGGAAAACAACAACAATGACAGCAATAAGTGCATTCTTAAGCTGGATAGCCAGCTATGTAACTGCCTAACATGTATTAACTTTTTACTTGTTTTGCTAGATTATTGTCACTCAAAACATAAAGACAAACTCTATTCCATCCATTTTGAGTGTTTGGGACAATAGTGCAGAAAAATGAATGACAGGAGCTGATATGATACGATATCAAAGCAGCATACCTAACCACACCTCCTGATAACCCAACCCCTCTGTACAATCATGCTACTCAGGATCAGGTTAGTACATGAGCTAGTGGTCACAAAATACCAGTAGGTGTCATTTATATCATTATCATCATCATCGTCAAAACAGTGTATTACCACACGCTGTTTGAAGCTGGGTTTCTGCAGAATCCACTCAATATCCAGCGTCTGCCCATTTGACTGACGGAACTGGTGATGACATGGCAGTGTGGCGTTGTCCCCGACAACCTTCTTCATCTCCACCTGAGCCCTGGCAGAGAGCACACTCAGCAGCACTGCATGAAACACAAACACAGAAAGATGCTAAGAATGGCTAAAAATCAGACGCGGAACAGCAGCCCAGGCACAGAAAGCCTTTTAATGCCTTTATACTATTTTTGGAATGGTGCAATAAGCTAACCAGTGTCTCTTCAGAGAGAACATACAGTATGACATCAGTTTGGAGTATGTAACATTTATCATTTACTAAACACAGTACTCACAGTATGCTCAATATATTCCCAGAAGGAGAGCTATTTACTGAGGGAGGCTGCAAGGGCAACACAATTCACTAATAAAATGTGATTGACAAAAGACTCATATAAATCAGTTTACATTATTCAGTTCTAATTTATATAATGACTTTTAACAGAACAACAGAGCAGTTTACAAAAAGCCTGGTATAGACCACAAATGAGAAAACAGTGCAACAGTGGCAAGGAAAATGTTCCTTAGATGCAAATGGACAAAAAAAAACTGAGAATCAAAAGGCTTAAATCCATAACTAATCCTCCTTTGTGTAAGAACCAGACAACAGGATTAAATTCCAACAAGACCTTGTGTAACTGAATGTAAACGAAGCAGCTGAACTGTGTAAAAAGTTCAGGGTAGCAGGTTGTGAATGACAGTCGACAGAATTAACAGGTGAGGTAGAACTATAATAGTTTATAGTCAGCAGTTCTCTGCAAGTGAGAGTCTAATGGTGTCCTGTTGAAATGATTCACAACATAAGGTAGTGTAAGTGGCCTCAGGTGAAGCATGGTATGTTTGTCAAAAGACCTATACACAACCAATTTTCAACATTAAAATGTTTAACTCAGATTATGGTTGAGGATATGACATCAATGAAATGTTGATATGTCTCAAATTTTGGCAAAAAATATAGGTGTGGTGCACCGAGGAGTTATGGAGCTTTATTAGATAACCAAAACAGAAGCCAGAATAGGCAGAGCAATAATCAGAGGGAAACGGTTCAGAATTCAAAACCAGATAGATAATATCACCAGGTAGAATATCCAAAGCATAAAATGAAAATTGGTGTAGAGTTTGTGAACAGGTTCGGCAAGTCAGAAATAGCATGCTCAGAGTCAAATTCATGCCAAAAGTACAATAACAATTAAACTTTGCAACTAGGGAACATGCAAGTGGCATGTACATGTCTATGAGTGCAATTATCTGAGTGGATGCCGGTGCACAGAAAACCTACAAATCAGAACGAGGGAGTGAAGGGCAGTGTGGGAGGGAAGTGCATATATCTAAATACATTCTAATGTATATTATTAAAAATATCAAAATGAGCTTAACATTGGTGATTATCAGCATCTCTGTTTTGAGGCAAATATGGTTGGATTTGTGACTGTCAGGGTATTGTGACTTCCTTTTCTGTCTCCCATATTTAAAAATGAAATCTGGGATACAGGTAATCAGATAGCATATGACATATAAACCATCAACTCTAGACGCCACTTGTTTAAACAGAGTTGATAGTCAGCAAATCTTAGCACTGCAATGAGTGATCTTATTAAACAAGCCAGAAATTGCTCATGGCTTGAGTCTGAGGTAAGCCACTTAATTTACTTACAGGTACTTTTGGTGGCAGTACATTTTATTTCATCTCTCAGGTAAGAATCCCACAATATAATAGAGAATGACTACTGGCAATTAAATATACTGATTGCTATTGTGTTTTTTCTGTAACATCATTCCAGAAATTCTTTGAACTCTAAACAGCTAGCAAGTGTCATGATGATACAAACCCTCCAGCTTGTATCTGTCTTCTTTAGCTCCCCCTGTCTTCCTTCTGTTTCGACAGCAGGTGGGGATGTTACCACCTGCTGTCCTTTCCTATAAATACCCCTCTTCCTGTTCACTTCCTTTGTCTGGCTTCTTCACCTTGTGGTTTGCCTTTGCTCCATGTGCTCCTGTCTCCCTTGCTGGTTTGTGTCCTTACCTTGGTCTAGTCTGTGTATCTTGGTCTCTGTTTCCTTCTACCTTTTCTTCTATTTCTAGCTTTCTTTCATTGTTATCTGTTTGTTTGTTAGGGTTTTAGCTTATTGTTTGTATTAGCTGTAGCGTTAGCCTTGTCAGTTATTTTGTATGTTGTTGCTTGTTAGATATTCCTTGTTAACCCTGTTCTTTGTATTGGTTTTGTTTGTGTCTTTGAGTTTAGCTTATAGTCATTCTGTTTGTCCTGTTCACTGTAAATAAACCCGAGTCACTTGCGCTTATGTCTGCCTCCTTTGGCCTTCCGTGCCAAAAGCGTGAAAGCAAGTTAGGTAGTGAGCTAATGTTAGCCAGTCGAAATAATTTATTGTCAGATACAGAGATAATTTAATATTACCTAACCTCACAAAAGTTACTCTTATTAGCAGGTGACGAAAATTTAACAAACTGTAAAGTATTTTAAAATCATACAAAATTGGTAATTACATTACTAATCTATACTTTGTTCCCTCTCTCTTCACGGTACGGTTTTTTATTTAGTCAAATACAATTAATATCAAAAGGCTAGAGTATAGCTTATGTTAAGGATATGAAAACTGTCAAGAATGTATATACAGCTGTCTGCATATGTGTTTATGATTTTATACTTTTGTGTTGTGAAGCATCACACCTCCATACCTCCCCTTAATGGTTCTTTTGTGTGTGCTTGTCTCAACAACCCAACCTGTACCAATATAAAATCTTGAGATATTTCAGCAAGGTCACAAACTTTATATTTTTGTTATATAATCATGAACATTTAATTATATAGCTAATAACTGCAAATAACTCTTTAAAAATGTAAAAAAAAAGGTACACAAAAAAAGTAAAAAAGGCACCAGTGGAGCTCTGATGCTTGTCCCAGGAGAACGTGTGTGAAATTCCCCTGGGTTTCTTCGTGACCTTGTAGACTATTACGTGCCTTGCTTTAGAAGTTTATATTTGTTGGTTGACCACTTCTGGCTAGGACAACAACGGTCTTTAATTACTTCCTTTTCTTCACAATCTGTCTGACTGTGGAATGATGTTCAAATTATTTAGAGATGGCTTTATAACCTACAGAAATTAGACATGTGAGCCTGGAGAGCAGCTTACGATCAAGCAAGCTACTCACTTTCAATCTGCATGCACGTTTGAATGGGAAATTGGTGCTAGACTAGCCAGGGGCAGTATTTCAAGAACTGCCAACCTTGTGGGGTTTTCTGGTACAATTGTGTTGAGAGCATAATTGTGATCCAGGAGAAACATCCAGAAAAAGGGGTCCTGTGGACGTAAGCAACTCATAGAAGGAAGGGGTCAGAGAAGGATGTTAAGAATTGTTCTGACAGACAGATGGTGCACAGTCAAGCAAATTGCAGTCAAATACAATGCTGGTGCCCTAACTAACATGGCTGAACACAAAAATCATTTTTCCTTACGACAGATGGGCTATAACAGCAGACAACCAGAGACATCAGAGAAAGATGTCTTTTTAAACGTCTTTTCAGCTGAACTGTGCCTAGGTATAACCCAGTGTCTTTCATTCTAAACAAGTCTAGAGCAGGAACCAAGCCCTGTCAGCTCAGTATCACTGAAAGGGCAGTAAGCTAATTTACCAAAGGCTGAGAGGCAGTCCTAGATGATTGGCAGCCATTTCAGGCTTACAGATGTCAGGAGGATTTTTGGCTAGTTGGGTCTCTTGGGGATAGAATGGGTGGCTGGGATACATGATTCCCAGGTAAAAAAGAGAGAACAGTGATGATGAGTGGCATTTTCCCTGGACTGAGTGGCCTGTCTATTGCGCTTTACTTTATTTTCTGAAACACAGCAGCCTACAAGTACAAATGCCTCAACAAGTAAGAATAATTAAGACATTTTATTTTCTCATACCAAAGTTGCCACTCTAGTACAATTACATTACAGCCATACTCATCCACATATCTTAAGTCTGTTCATGTTGTGACTTGGTGTTAATTAGTGAAAAACAACGGTATTTTCTCTACAATCCCTACATTTCTCATTTTGATTGTTACCCTCCTGCATGGTATTAGCAGGATTCATTCATCAGCAGCAAAATGACTGAAGCTGAAGAGGACGGCGTTGGCTCACTGAACGCACCAAGCCCAGGCCTTCCCCCCCATGTGCAGGGACCAGGGTCCTCGGCTTCGTTCTGCACCTGCATGGATCCCCCACAAGCCAATGGCATAAGCTGCTTACCCTTTCCAAGGGAGAGGAAGTGTACAGCTTTCCCTTTTACCTTTTCTCTTCCTCATCACACTCTAGTCTGAGGGGACCTCTGCATTGGGTCCTAAACCCCGTCTCTTTCAGTAGTAATAGTAGCAGTAGTGTGCGACCAGTATGGACCCAGCGGGCCTCTCCCCGGCTGCCATGGTCCTTCAGCACCATGGTGCAGCCATTGGACGCCATGAGCAGCAGCAACTTGCTGCCCTAACCCAACAAATGAAGAATGAACCCACAGCCCAGCCCGCCTCCCATTCCACCATCGCTCCCCATGCCCCCCCCGTCCCCGTCCCCAGTTGGGGATTCTCTCATCGGCACTACAGAGAGATGTGGGGGGAACCTGATCGTTGTCGGGGTTTTCTACTTCAATGCTCCCTCTCATTTGAGCAACAACCCTTGCGATTCCGCATGGAATGCTCGCGGGTGGCCTATATGTTTTCCCTGTTAACGGGTCATGCCCTCGCATGGGCCACTTCCCAGTGGGAGTCTGGGTCTTCCGTGTGCGAGAGCAAGGTGGCATTCGTGTGTGCCCTCAAGGACACTTTTTTACCCACCCTCGAGGGGGTCGTGATTCTTGTGAGGCGCCTCGTCGAGCTCATCCAAAGCTACTCTGTTGAGTTTCAGACCCTGGCCACGGAATGTGGTTGGAATGAGGCAGCTCTCATAACCGTATTTCAGAAGGGCCTGAATAAGAATTTGAAGGACGACCTGGCCACTTGTAACTCTCCTGTTTCCTTAAGCAACCTAACGGGCTAGGGAACGTGCGGGGGCACGCACTTCCTCCTATGCCATATGGCCCATCCACGGTTCCCCAGGTCACCCCAGGGCCGGCCCCGACGCTGGCAAGCCCATGGAACTTGGTAGAGTGGGGGCAGGGTGTGCTGCCAGCCTGTCGTACACTTCCCCTAAGAAATCGGGAAATGCAAGGACTAGGTCTGGTCGGGGGGGCCAGTCCTAGGCAAACCCAGCATTCCCTCATCTGGGCTCACCCTCCTGGCAACCATCAAGCCAGGAAGGTAGGGGGCTCTTTTCCATATCTCCACTTGGGATGATTCCAGACCAGACGGAAACTTTCATCGATGCAGCCCTCGCGTCACAGCTGGACTTGCGCCTTGAGGGACTCACCAAGCTCCAAGCCTTTGACCGTCTGAACACTCGCCAAGTCTGCTGGTCCTTGTTCTTTGGTCGGTTCGACTTTACGGTGTCCTTCCAGCCGGGCTCTAAAAACATCAAGCCGGACGCCCTGTCCCATCAGGTGGACCCACCTCAAGCAGACCCTCAGCCAGCGCCCATACTCCTGGTTACTCGGGTAGTTGCAACCATCAATTGGGCCCTCGACGAGGCCATCACTAAAGCCCTGCACCACAAGCCCGATCTGGATGGCGGTCCGCCGGGCCGAACATTTGTCCCCACCAGAGTTCAAACCCACGTCATGTGCTGGGGGCACACCACCCCATTCACACATTGTGGGGAACCAGTACGTATGAGTTCCTTCTGTGGCGCTTCTGGTGGCCCGGCATGGCAGCCAACATGAAGCAATTTGTGGCTGTCTGCGAGGTTTGTGCCCGCAATAAGACCCCACGCGAGCATCCACCCGGTCTTCTCTGGCTACAAGTAAAATGAATGAAAATGAATGCTAATACTTGTTAATTTTGAATAATACCATGGTTAATACAATAATACTGTAAAACTGATATTTGTGACTAAGATGTCATGCCGGGGAATGTAAAACTAGCATTACTATTTAGCAAAGTCACTTGGTTGAGGCTTAAAGACTGACAAGCTTATTAAATAAGATTTATAGCTTATGTTAGTGGGTTGTGTTTTTCAGTGAGAAACTGCTCTAATTGTCAAGTTAATTTAAAATGCTATGTACAGCAGGATGTCTGATGATGCAGAAACCACAGACTGTGAGCAAACATTTCAGTTTTAAAACCCCAAATACCTGACCCTCACATGGGCATACTGCCAGCATCTATTCACTTTAATCATCCACCCACTCCTGACTGCCAATGCGGCAAATTCTAGATCAGACAGGGAAAACAGGCCAAACTAATTTAAAAGTTACATTAATAGTGCTCTTTACTACTGTAGATATTAATCAGCATCATCACATTATGGGAGTGATTCCCAGTCCTGATTCCTAAGCGTTTTCTCACATACCCCCTTCAATACAGTCCAGGATTGTGATTTAATGCAGTAATTAAATCAGGGAAAATGTGCAAGTCATGGGTCATCTAGTATGAGGCTAGTTAGGTAGATAGAACATAAAAATATTATTGAAAGCAGAGTGCTCTGGTGGCACAATGATCTAATAGCTCATGACCATGGGGACCTGGATTTTAGACAGGGCAGAGACTTTCAGGTACGTTTTGACATCACATGCATTCAGGACTGGCTGTGTCTCAAGGAGAGGAGGCTGGTCAGAAGATCATGTGCACATATCCACTCAGTCACTGATACTCCAGAGACGTCAACTGACCAACTGACCTAACACTAAGTCCACTCTGACGCTGGCAGAACATGCTTGAACTCTACACAGGCAGTGGTCAGGTTGAG
Organism: Ancistrus triradiatus; assembly: GCA_025084515.1. NCBI lineage: Eukaryota > Metazoa > Chordata > Actinopteri > Siluriformes > Loricariidae > Ancistrus > Ancistrus triradiatus. The sequence continues at coordinate 53,933 of JAJAGP010001755.1, forward strand.
ACTTGAACCTGGATATACATATTAGGCATCTCAAAAACTACCATAATATGATATTTTTTGCTATATTACCCACCACTACTCCAGCAGTAGTGGTAAATTAGAGAAATTGAAAAACACTTTTATACAATGGTGCTTGAAGGTTGATGAACCCTTTAGAATTTTCTATATTTCTGCATGAATATGACCTAAAACATCATCAGATTTTCACACAAGTCCTAAAGGTTAAAGGAAGAGAACCCAGTTAAACACGAGACAAAAATTTTATAATGATCCAATATTACATATTAATGAGTGTCATGTATGTGTATGTGAAGTATGTGAACCTCTAGGATTAGCAGTTAATTTGAAGGTGAAATTAGAATCAGGTGTTTTCAATCAATGGCATGACAATCAGGTGTGAGTGGGAACCTTGTTTTTTCACAAAAACAGGGATCTATCAAAGTCTGCTCTTCACAGCACGTTTGTGAAAGTGTATCATAGCACGAACAAAGAAAATTTCTGAGGACCTCAGAAAAAGGGTTGTTGATGCTCATCAGGCTGGAAAAGGTTACAAAACAATCTCTAAAAAAAATTGGACTCCACCAATCCACAGTTAGACAGGTTGTGTACAAATGGAGAAAATTCAAGAACATTGTTACCCTCCCAAGGAGTGACCGACCAACCAAGGTCACTCAAAGAGCATGGCATGAAAGAGCTGGAGAGGTCACAAAGGTCCCCAGGGTTACTTCTAAGCACCTGAAGACCTCTCTCACATTGACTAATGTTAATGTTCACTGCATTCCAGCACAAGAACCTTATTCCATCTGTGAAACATGGTGGTGGTAGTACCATGGTTTGGGCCTGTTTTGCTGCATCTGGGCCATCATTGATGGAACAATGAATTCTGAATGATATCAGAGAATTCTAAAAGAAAATGTCAGGACATCTGTCCATGAACTGAATCTCAAACAAAGGTGGGCCATGCAGCAAGACAATGACCCTAAGCACACATGTTGTTCTACCAAATAATGGTTAAAGAAGAATAAAGTTAATGTCTTGCGATGTCCAAGTCAAAGTCCTGACCTTAATCCAATCGAAATGTTGTGGAAGGACCTGAAGCGAGCAGTTAATGTGAATAAACCCACCAACATCCCAGAGTTGAAGCTGTTCTGTATGGAGGAATGGGCTAAAATTCCTCCAAGCCGGTGTGCAGGACTGATCAACAGTTACAGGAAACAGGGGGAGGTCACACCAGATACTGAAAGCAAAGGTTCACATACTTTTGCCAGTCACTAATACGCAAGTCCAATATTATAGCCCAATATTATATGCAAAAGAAGCAATACAGGAATATTATGAAAATCCTGATGATGATGACGATGAAAAGATTGAATCAGCAAATCCATCAGGCTAATTAAATTCATCTTACAAAGTCATTTGGGTTAAGTGTTTACTGACTGCATCCATTATAATTGTACTTTTCAATATCCAAGTGAGAATGAATCCATATGCAGTAATCCCACAAAGCTTTTGGTCGCAAGGACATTATCATGTGTCAAATTAAGGTGATATGTGTGGCTTATGTGTGAGGCTCTTGCTGTTCAGAGACTCTTTCTTTCTCTCTCTTTCTATCTCTCTCTCAAAAAAGAATGACTCAGCAGTCTACAGCAGAAAAGAGCTTCCCCTGCAGCCAGCCACACCACTGCTCATGACATTTTAATGCTCTTCTTGGACGCTTATTTATTTTAAACACTCTGTGTTTTGTTAACTGCCAATATACTGTAGCTGTCAATCACTGAAAATGGTGTAGAGGTGAGTTTGAGGGATGGATGGTAAACATGAATGCTTGTAGTTCAAAGTTAAAACCTTGAAAGTCTGTATTGTATTGTGTGTACAGTATATACTGCATGTTTGTACGTGACACAGTGAGACTGTTGGAATTTTTGGAATATGTTGTCTATAATATGCAGATGCTTTAATCGATCTCCATGTCCTTGACAGAAACAGACAAAAAGAAAGCCACAGTACATGGAGCAAAATAATAGATTTTGACTTGTGTTTCTCTGTTGTAAACATTATGTTGTATCGTAGGAGGCCAGAAGTGTCTGGGATCTAACTCCAGTCCTGACCATACCACACACCTCTGTAACTTGAAACTTTGTTATAAATTCTTGTAATGTGACTGTTATTAGTACTCATTCCACAGATCCACAGGCACTCTTCTGTTTTCTAATAAAATAAATAGAAAAAAAGAATAATTATTTCCACATTTGCAACAATGGAACAATTATTTCCATTAAAGCTTTTCACTAGGTAAGCCAGGAATCATCGCCCACTACCACTCAATGCGACCAAGAATACTCCAGCCGACGTGTCGCTCCGTCTGTCGCCAGAGTCCATGTCAATTTAGTGTAGTCAATTAACCCAACATGCATGTTTTTGGACTGTGGGAGGAAACCGGAGTGCCTGGAGTAAACCCACACGGACACAGGGAGGGCATGCAGACTCCACACAGAAAGAACCCAGGCCGTTCCACCCTGGGATTGAACCCAGGACCTTCTTGCTGTGAGGGGGCAATGCTACCCACCGAGACACCGTGCCGCCCTAGGTAAGCCAGGAATAACTAACAAAAATGCCTGGAGGAAAAAATACAAAACAAAACAAAACAAAAAAACATTACAACTTGACAAACAAAGCTGGGTGGGTAGTGTAGAGCTGTTTGTGGGGACAAATATACCCATGCAAAGAGATACAATGGTCAGCATCCTACAACATTGTTTACATGTCCCTGTTTAGTATCTAGTCACTGGGCAATGGAAATAACAGCATGAATGAATGTCAGTGGCAGCTCCATATTTTTATATGCTGCATATTCCACCTCTCTGAATCATCCCCTCAACTGCCTTACAGTGTTAGTCATGTCTGTTATACGTCATCTGAAACCAGTTATGACCACATCTTTAAATATTGGTTGGTTTAAAAAAAAAAAAAGATAAACTATCCTTTGGTGGAATAATAACATCAGGCCTGAATAGCAGCCAGCTGTAGTAGTATGTAGCTAATGTGTGAGTCATAATTCTATACATATGTGTAAACATGGGCTGTCCAGTGAGTATCTGAGGCCCAAGACCGATGGTCCACACACGTGTATGCAGATTCATTTGGCTTGGCTTTGCATGTTGTGAGCATACCCAGACGGTTTGGACACATATGTATGCAGTTATTAACCTTCATACTCTTAACGTTCTATTTTCTCAACTGACGTTATGTGGTCACTATGGTTAGCTACGTTATGTGTGGCTCAGAGCATAAGAAAATATTAAAGTAAGCAACAGAAAGGAAAAGGAAGACAAAGAAAATAAGAGTAATCCATAGAACGATGATCCAGTTTAAGTAAAGCATTACTCTCTGAATACCACACTCTAATATCATAGCATCACTATACCAAACATTGTTGTCAATTTAAAAAGCACTATATAGCCATTCACATGAAAAATATACGTAGTGCACACGCATTAACACTCTCTCACACACTCACACTCTTAAAGGCAGAAACACCAATGAACCGAACACATGTTTTTGGACTGTGGGAGAAAACAAAGCAAATCCACACAGATCTGCAAACTGGGATCAAACCATAACAATAACATGGCCCTGTTTAAACACAAAGTACAACAATTGTGACTGGAACATCTGTGGTGATCTAAACATATTGGTACTAGCTCAGATATTGAAAATATATATGCTGTTTCCTTAGTAAATGGGATAGCATTGCCAAAAAGTCACATGAAATTAAAAAGAACTGGCTTTGCCATAACCATTTCATTCCATTGCAGAAAACCACTTGTTGACCCAGCACAGATATTTCTGCCTCCTCTTCACATAGAAGACATCAAAGAAGCTTCGCTAATTCAGACAGATGTTATGTAACATAATGAAAGCAATTTGTTGGTCCACAAATCAGACAGGTCAAGAATGATGAGAAGTTTGAAGATCTCCTAGTAGGACCAGATAAATTAGCATTAGAAGGCATCTAAGGATGTTGTTGAAAATTTCCTTGGCAGATACAGCGCACCAAACTACATTGAATGTGGGACTGACAGACTGTGCTTAGTACCTGCAAAGTGCACCTATGTGCTGGGTGACTGTAGTAAAACGGACATTGATGGTAAGTACCTGGAAGAAGTATCTAATAAGGTGTGTGCAAAAGCTGACGACTGACAGCATGTTGCAGTGTGTCTCAGCTAATACTCAGTTCCCTACAGTAGCACCCACTAAGGTGTACAGGGAGCATTTTAATCTCTAATCATCAATATGGAAGTTGCATACTGCAGTCGAGTGCCCCCTGGCAAGACTCAGAGCCTATGCTTATTGATTGTGTTGCAATAAGAACACCAATCTTGCTTCCATTCCACTTGGCAACATAATTGTGTTCATTGGGATGTAAAAAATCAAAAAGTGCAGCTAAATGGTAATCAGATCTATTCTCAGTACTGAAACCAGTTCCATCTGTCACAATTATCCAACCAGTGCAGGGTCAATATATTGTTCATTATCCATATGAACTGCAAACCGTGGTAACTTTACATTATACAGTCGAATGTCGGAATTCCACCGCATCTTTATTTGATCATTTCAGACCATTGTCCATCATCCAGACTTCATGGCACCTTCACTGCACACCTTCTCCATGTGCTTAGCAGAAGGAAATTTGTTGTCACGGTGCCCAATATTTGTCCTGCCATTGACAGCTGGCCACCATCACCTTGCAGTGTTGTAGGTTCAAGTATGGAAGCCTTATGTTTTTGCTATCGCCAATCAAGCATTTATGGGACCAGCTGGGACACTAGCTTCGGCAACCTAAGACTGTACATGATCCACCACTCAAATAGTACCTGATCAGTGGGGGTCCTGACCCTTAGAGAACAGAGTAAAAGTATGTAGAGAAACAGATGGACTACAGTCTGTAACTGTAGAACTGGGACTGTTCTGGTTAAGTGGTTAAGGTTCTGGACTCTGAACCAGAAGGTCCAGGGTTCAAATCCCACCTCTGCCAAGCTACCACTGTTGGGTCCTTCAGCAAGACCCTTAACCCACAATTGCTTGGATTGTAAGACTGTATCAATTGTAAGTCGCTCTGGATAAGGGCATCTGCTAAATGCGGTAAATGTAAATGTAACTGTAGAACTACAAACTCCATCTGTATGGTAAGTGGAACTGATGAAATCGATAATTATTGTAGAAACAAGAAAGTGTACCTAGTAATCGGTACAGTCTGTCTGTTTGTTCCTGTATTTATGTATGCACATCTAGACATCTGCAGTTTGGTTCACTGTTAAAAAACACATTTATGATGTATTTATGCAGAGTGGATCTAGTCTGCATGCCACAGCATGTGCAGGAAAAACATGCATGGCTCTTGTCAATATGCTAACCTTCTCCTGCTATGAGCATAATAAGGAGACTGTCTGAGAAAGTCTGTAAATCAATGTCATGCTGTGAAGTACAGAGGCCTCTGTCCTCTATCATCTCACCATTCCGTATCACTGAGAGCACCTGGGCATGCCATTAATCCATTAAAGAAAGAGGGAGAAATGAAAGGGAGCGTTTTCAGTTCAATTCTCGCCTGAGGTGACAAAAACATCTACAACAGTCTCACTGAACTGTGTCCAGGAACAACAAGCAGCATGAGAGATAAGGAATTATACCTTAAAAAGAGAGGAAAAAAATGTTAAAGACGTTCCTCATTAGGAAACAACATTTCTAATGTTTGGAAGCAATCCTTTCTGCAATATTTTTCTTTACTCCAAAGCATTCACTGATGTTTCTCATTGAAGCAGCTCACCAGTACCACACTCTGACACCTCTACCTCTATGCTTAATGGTAGCAGGGATGAATTCACTCTTGTATTTCTCACCAGATTTTTGAAGACACCTCTCTGGACAATCAACATATAACTGACATTGTGATTCAACAGTTCACACAACTCTGCTGAACCACTCTGAAGGGTTAAAAAAAGAAACGTTAAATAGCACAGCCATAGCCTGTCCTCTGTTGTACTACTGGCATTTAAAGTAGTTTCTGTACTGGATCTGTAAGTGCCATGATTAACCTGACACCGGCTTGGTGTAGCTTACATTAGGTACTGGCTGCAGTTTTACTTTTGATTTTACCAACAACAAAACTAATAATAATAATAACAATTTACATTCCAACTTAGTCTATTGTAGGGTTGCGGGGATCTGAGCCCTAATCAGCAGCACACACAAGGCCCTAGACAGGGCGCCAATCCATCGCGTACACACAAGTGCACTAGGACACTTTAGATACATCAATTGACCTAATAATAGTCCAGGGATCCAGGGATCCCTGGACCTCTAAGGTGACATGAACATTCATTCACTTTCTTATCCGCAGGGTCATGGGAGAGCCGGTGCCTAACCGTAAGGTACACACCCACACTCTCACACTCACAGCACTTTTGAAGCACCAGTTAACTGAACATGAATGTCTTTGGTTAATGGGAATAAACCAGAAAACCCGGAGTAAACCCACGTTGACACAGGGATGAAGACACTACACAGAAAGGACACAGACCGCTCCAGCTGGGATTGGCCCCAGGACCTTCTTTCTTGAGGTGACAGTGCTACTCACCAAGCCACTGTGCCACCAGGACTCATTATGTAATTTATAATATTTATGTAGCTCTACATTTAATCTGGAGCTTCCTATTTATATGTAGTGAAAATGCCATTACTTTAAACTGTATTTAGTGCACCAAATAGGGTTCAGAGACTAATTTTAGATTCAACTCCATCCTGCTTCATATTTTGGGTCTCCACAGGTGATTGAGCTCAGTTTACTGTTTCTGGAACCGGTGTTGTTTCTGGCACTGTTGCCTGAACACTGCAAAACCATAATCGCATATTGAATAGCATACAGTATTCCCTATATGTCTATTTCTGTTATTTCCTTTTGACTGAACTGAGGCATCTACCCACAAAGATAGAAGACATGGTAACTCTTCAGTGTTCCAGGATGAGGAACAATATCATGCTAGAGTACTGAATGATGTAAATGTCACATCAAATCAGATCTGACCAGTTAGACGTCAGTCACATGTCTGGAAATGTAACGCTGATCAGATTTGAAACAAGAATATCCTAGCTTGTTAAAATGACCACTGTGTAACTTGCAAAATAAGATCATGTCTATGGCTCCTGTAATTGTAAGAATATTGCTTCAAACCTGTGTAGAAACTGACATAAACCCCTTATAGTCCCTGCTTTAATTAATGCTATCACCTTGCTGGTAATTGTGTGCATGTGTGAAAATGAATAGGATGTAAGCTAACTTCCGTGTGGTGCGAAGAGAAACAGTGACAGCTAAAGAAGAAGTCTGATGGACTGGATGGACTCCTGGGTGTGCAGAAGCTTCAGCACTAATGGCGGAAGGCTGTGAATAATTGAGCTGTGTGCTTAGAGTGTGGGCTTTTGCCTTCATTACAGAGCCAAACATCTCAGAGCGTTCACAGCAGAGACGTCTAAAGTGTGTCAGAGTCACCCAAGCAAACAACACAACTCATAGCTCTTTCAATTAACAGAATTTTTACTCAAACTGCTCTCTTCTCAGATAGCTGCACCAGCACGAGGGTTACTCCGAGTGCATAAAGAGATAAGATATAAAAATAACAAAAGATGAAATTAGGCCCCTGCTGATGTACAAATCCAGAAAGATATGTCTGCCTGGTGGCTAGAATTCTGACATATTTGAAACACTGTGTGAACACAGCAATATCTCTTATTACATTGTTATACTGCACCCCCAAATCAAAAAAGGTTGGGACAGAATGGAAAACGCAAATAAAAATAATGCAGTGTCTCTTATATTTACTTAGACTTTTATGTTATAGCAGACAACATGAACCCAAGATACTTCATGTTTTGCCTTGTCAACTTCATTTCATTTGTTAATTCATTCCTGCATTTCAGGCCTGCAACATTATGAAATGTTCTAAACATTTCTAAAAAAATTCAACATTCTACCTTGCAATGTTTTCCTTCCTGAAAACATGTCTTAAGATGTGCAACAGTGTAGGGTCATCATTGTTGTATTTTGTTGCATTTATTTCAAAATTCTTCACAAAGGGAAGGGACGACACTCGCTAATGACCAGGAGTTATCCCGGTTTGGCGGCGTGAGCTGCAGCAGCGCGATCGTGCGTGCGTCAGCCCTTCCCAGGCTTGTTACGGGTAAGTGGTGACACCTGCGGGTCAGCCCTTATAAGCACACCTTTGGGGCTCACTCGGCATCGCTGCATTACACATGCTGTCGGCTCAGCCTCGCGTACGCTTATATGCGCTCGCTCTGCCGCCCGTGGGAACGGCGTTTTGGAAACCAGTCTTTTTCGTTTGTTTATTTGTAGGGACAATGGTATGTTCTGGGGGTATCAAGACCCTCAGACAGGGGCTACCAGGAGGTAGCTCGGTAAGCCAGGGCCGTAGATAGGGTAGGGTCAGTTTTTGTTCATTTTTATTTTTTGATTTTGCTGAGCTGCTCCGGCTGTTCACAGCCTCGCCCCCCACCGTTTTGCTCTCACGCTGTCACCTCCCTTCACTGCGATTTGGAGGGAAACCTTTTATTCCCCCACGATCACGCTTGAAGAGGACGCAGTGTTTATTAACCTCGTCCTCTTCACTCCCCGCGTCCGTGACCGTGGAAGCTCGGTTCGGGCTCTGCGAACTGCGCATGCGCGGACCCGAAGTGCTGCTGAATAGCTGCATCGTACGCTTACGGCATGCATTTTCTTTTATTTAGTTTTATTAGTTATTTATATCCTATGTTTGTTTTCTGTTTATTTATTTAGTTTTACTTTGGTTATAAAAACCATCTGGAGCTAACTGCACTTGGGTCCCAACCCATTTATATTTTTGTTTACACGGTTTGTCACTTCCTTTTATGGCAAACCGTAAGACATAAGGCTTCTTTTTTGCACAATAATGTATTAAGAGGCATTTGTGAATGTAAATCCATATTGTAGTGCATGAAAAAGGCTTGATAAAGTACTCCCATGGACATGTGGTTCTATCAGCTATTAATGAATGACGGCTCTTTATGCAGTACTGTCTGAGGGATCAGAGATAATGGGAATTCAGTTTAGGTTTGGACATTGGATTAGGATACACATTAGGATTTTTTTTTTCTCATTTTCTCATTACTTGCCCTAAATTGCCCTATCCCAACGTTTTTTAGAATTTATAGCAGGACTGAAATACAGGCATAGATGTTTATTAACAAATGAAATGAAATGACATTGATCAGAAAAAAAAAGATATATTGGTTCATTCTGTTTGACAGGAAATTAAAATCAATGCAAATATAAGGAACACTGTGTTTTCTTTTTAATTTGCATCCAAACTTTTTTTCTGATTTGGAGATATGCATTTCAAGTTGTGTGTTACAATATCATAGGTGCCACTGTCTGAGCTATGGCTATGTTTATGGCTATGTCTGAGAAAGGGTAGGGAGGTATGGGGGGGTGTCGGGGTCATCCCCTGGAACTGCAACAGTAACCCCTACCGAGCTTTGCAATATACTATTCAGAGTATATGCTTGTCAGGGTGGGTGGCAGCAGAGGTAGTATATTAATGTATCATTCTATTAGTATGTTTTGGATGCAACACCATGAATAAGTTCTATCTTCATGTTTAATAGTTAAATTTGTTTCCACCTAAAGTGTTACCTCAGATGATTTTCCAGTTGTGTATTCTCATTAAGCAATCATATATGACCCGGCAAGGCTGTCCTTGTTTTTAATGTCTGTTGTTTTTAACTGTTTTTTAAAATACCCACAGTTCTCCTTATTCATGGCTCTCCACAAATGACACTTTCTATCCGACTTTTTCTCTTTCAGCCTGTAAAACTTTCCATTGTGACAAAATGGAAAAGAAGAAAAGTGCTTTCAAACGTGGAGACCACTCCCAACACACACACACACACACACACACACACACACACACACACACACACACACACACACACACACACACACACACACACACACACACACAGCTTCACTTTTTTATAATGAATGCATGCCATTAAGTCTAAATGTCCACAAATTATAGAGGTTGCAGTTCCAGTAGGCTAATCATCTCACAAAGCCTTAGAATGTCCAGTGCTGTGAATGACTGCCATCAAGTGCAGTGTTTGTTATGGGACTTAACCTCGCGTGGCAAATCCCAGAGCTTGAGCCCAGCATCCTGCCAGACAGTATTGAGAGAAAGAGACTTAGCCAAGCTGAACGTTCCAAATATATCAAATCAGCAAATGTTAAGTCAGCACACTCTATGATGAACGGCGTGTCTATAAATATGCAGAACACACATCACTAGAGGAAAGTATCAGCCACTGGGAACTGTGCTGGAATGTAACGGCAGTAGCAAGCTATGCTAGCTGAGGGCACAAATAAGGCATGAGTCTAGTTCTAGACAAGAGCTCCTCTCTTCTCTGTCTGAGCCAGTGTTTGTTTTGGCAAGCTGTTAAGGGAAACATGGGTGCGAACAGAAGTGTGTGTGTGAATATGTCAATACAATATGGCTGCGTATAGTGTGTCGACATTGTAAATGGAGTGTCATCTCGGGCAATTCTGAAATATCAACCATTTTCCAGCCAGAGTGGAGAGAGTTCCTTCTGGAACAGATTTAGCAATTTCATTCAGTGTGTTGTGTGTGTGCAGTCGTGCCCTGAAGATACAACAAAATCAAACCAAGTCAAACATTCAGTAATTCTTCAGCACTGAATCACTCAAACTGAACCCTCGCTAAAAAATATTTGAGGTTTTACCGTGAATGGCATTTTTCTCTTTTCAGGCAACTTTTCCTCAAAGACATTTCATTCTAAAAAATGTAAGATAAATGTTGGATTTCAAACTGGAAAAGTATTCAAGTTTCAACCACACATACATATGGATTTTGTGCATGTGAGGTTCTTAATTAACTGCCATCTGAACAGATGGTAGGTTTCTGAGAAAGAAAACAGAAAGACAGAAGGCAAAAGAGGCAGCGTGACAGAGGAATACACCAGAAAAAGAATCCAAACTGTCAGTTATTTGGAGTAGGCCTGGTAGTATGCATTATAAACAATGGTGCCATGCACAATTCAGCCTGCATGCTGCATATAGCAGGAAAGGTTGTTATATAGAACGCATGTTTTCTAACCTGAGTGGGGTTCAATTAGCTGGTCTGGCTTCCACATGTGTAATTACATCCAGCTGATGCAATTTGATGCAGCTCTTAATGGCATGTAAACATAACACACATCTCACGTCTGTCCTGGATGTTGTCTGCTCTGAATGGGGATGCAGTGGAAATTTCTCGTCGGGTTGAACATCAATTATATTTCAGTTTCATAGTCATAGTCACTTTTACCTTTTTTGTGCTAGCATCATAGCATCCCTATACAGGATGGACCTTGACATTGCAAAAGTGTTTGTGGCTAAACATTACATACTTTTAAGGGATGAAGGGTTTTTAATTAGCTTCTTGAACTTATGCTATTCAACTGTGGAAATCAGGGCTATGTCCTAAAAAAAAGATGTAATGGAAATTCAAATGTTTAAATGTCCTTAAATCTGCTAGAGTTCTTGTCATATGGAGTCGCTTCAGCAAAGCATTCAGCCAAACCCTTCTGAATATGACACGTTTCGTTGGATTCACTTTAAAAACAGAATGCTGTTCAAACCACTGAATGGGGCACACACAGTTTGGCTTTTGTAAAACTTCTTAGCATGCTTCATTTTAAAATGATAATAATGACTGTTTTTGCTGCCTCCAGCTACAAATGTAGAAGTGGCAAACTTTATATAAAGTTTTTTCTGCTCAGTGACTGATTTTGTAAAAGTAAACCATGTCCACAGACTTTTAATCACAAGTTTCCCATCTTTATTTGTGAGGATTTCTTTGTTTCAGAAATATCCACTTCTGCCATCCTTCCACACCCACTCTACTTCAGGTAAGCAAAGCTGTTTTATGTCTGTTTACAACAAAGTGTGATAGATCTAGAAACATTGCAATATAAATGGTATGGAATTATTTCTACTGTTATATGGTACATACCATTATATCACCCAGCCCTACTTCAAATAAATATATGGTGGTTCAAAGCTCCATAATATTCAATTTGTGAGGAAAAACTCCACCTCATCAACTTTAGTCTTTCCCCCATAGAATGCCACTGACATGTGAATGAGCTGAATTTCCACAAACATGGCTGAAATCAATCTTTCAGCTTCACACTTTTGCTTGGAACTTATGACCACTTTGAGGCCTTTTTCACCAGAAGCTGTGACACAAAACAGCTCCAGATAAATATTCCTTGTCTATGTATATACTGTAATCTCTATTCTTTACTCATTCCTACAAAGCACTCTCAGTGTTTGAGTCAAATGGGTGCATTGACCTCATCTGATCAATACTTAATAAGCTTTGGGCAGCCATTTTTGCTGCAAACTGCAAACTTTTTAAATGTCCATTAGGTGGGAAATTTGGCCGGAAGGGTGTTGATGTGGAGGGATAGTAATATAGTCTCACTCTTTAAAAGCCAAGGTCAGCTCAGTACAAGGAAAAAAAAGACAATGTTTAAAAACTATAGCTAGTAACTTAAATTAAACCCCCATCATTATATAGCATTTTGAGATATGATTGATGATCAGGATGAAATAATACATGGACCATTAAAACAATACCTCTGCTGTCACCAGTGGTGCATATATATATATATATATATATATATATAATATATATATATATATATATATATATATATATATACACATATACATACATACATACATACATACATACACACACACACACACACACACACACACACACACACACACACACACACACACACACGCACAGTGGTGCTTGAAAGTTTGTGAACCCTTTAGAATGTTATATATTTCTGCATAAATATGACCTAAAACATCATCAGATTTTCACACAAGTCCTAAAAGTAGATAAAGAGAACCCAGTTAAACAAATAAGACATAAATATTATACTTGGTCATTTTTTTACTGAGAAAAAATATCCAATATTACATATTAGTGAGTGGCAAAAGTATGTGAACCTGTAGGATTAGCAGTTAATTTCAAGGTGAAATTAGAGTCAGGTGTTTTCAACCAATGGGATAATCGGGTGTGAGTGGGCACCCTGTTTTATTTAAAGAACAAGGATCTATCAAAGTCTGCTCTTCACAACACGTCTGTGGAAGTGTATCATGGCACAAAAAAGGAGAATTCTGAGGACCTCAGAAAAAGAGCTGTTGATGCTCATCAGGCTGGAAAAGGTTATAAAACCATCTCTAAAGAGTTTGTACACAGTCAGACAGATTTTGTACAAATGGAGGACATTCAAGACCAATTTTACCCTTCCCAGGAGTGGTCGGCCAACAAAGAACAAGAGCAAAGCATGTAATTGTTGGCAAGGTCACAAAAGACCCCAGGGTAACTTCTAAGCAACTGAAGGCCTCTCTCACATTAGCTAATGTTAATGTTCATGAGTCCACCATAAGAAGAACACTGAACAACAATGGTGTGCATAGCAGGGTTGCAAGGAGAAAGCCACTGCTCTCCAAAAAGAACATTACTACTCATCTGCAGTTTGCTTAAGATCAGGTATCAAGCCAGAAGGTTATTGGAAGAATGTTTTGTGGACAAATGAGACCAAAATAGAACTTTTTGGTGTAAAAGAAAAGTGTTCTGTTTACATAAAGGAAAGCACTGCATTTCAGCAAAAGAACCTTACCCCATCTGTGAAACATGGTGGTGTTAGTATCATGGTTTGCGCCTGTTTTGCTGCATCTGGGCCAGGACAGCTTGCCATCATTGATGGAACAATGAATTCTGAATTATATCAGAGAATTCTAAAAGAAAATGTCAGGTCATCTGTCTATGAACTGAATCTCAAGAGAAGGTGGGTCATGCAGCAAGACAACGACCCTAAGCACACAAGTCGTTCTACCAAAGAATGGTTAAAGAACAATAAAGCTAATGTTCTGGAATGGCCAAGTCAATTTAATTTATTTAATATTAAAGTTTGAAGTTGATCACTTATTTCCATGAGAATAGTGGCTGGTTGCAAAGTAGAAATCCGATTATTATGCGAATCATGTAAACCCGAAGGTTTCCCATTATCTGATTACTCAAGTGCATGTATACTCGTTGATCAGATTACTCACAAAATCTAATTTTCTGCAGTTATTGGATTATTAAATGCATATAAACGCACTCAATGATGTCTGTCAGCACAAGATTGAGATACAATAGCAAAAGAACCAGGCAGCTCCCCTGCTGAACCTTTTACTGGCTAATTAGAAACAGACGGAACTCAGACTCCACTCTACACTAATTTGCAGAAAGTGGCGTGTTGACATATTAGCGCCACTCATTTAGCTGAGCATTTCAATCCTCTGTCTCAGAAGAGGGTCACCTGAAACAAGACAGGTGGACAATGACTTGCCACATATGGGCAGGAATACGCAAAACAGAGCAGTCAAAGTCTTGCTGGCAGGAATCCCATTCCCCACAGGTGACTAATGGTTAGATAATGTCTAAATAGTTTATTGATGTGAAAGCAATCACGTGGGAAATGTGGAAACAAGCCGTATAGACAGGCTTAAAGCTCAGAGGATCAGTAATGAACCATCTTACCATCTGCCTTTGCCAAATCTGTGTTTATTTTTATCTGAAGTTTAAGAAAGAAATTTAAATAACATTAATAAAGTATAGGTCAGTGGCTCACAATCAGCTCTGCCATATATAAAATAGCCAAATGTGTAAATATGTAAACCTCATTTCTTATCCAAATACAATGCAGTATACAGTACATACAAGGTGTCCCAAAAAATTGTATACACTTCTTATGGAGGCATCTTAAAGGCAAAGATCATGTCACAAAACCAATGGAATTGAACAATTGAAGATTGAAATTAAAGTGTTGCACATTTACAAAAGAAAGCCTTACAAAGAATAACATTTTAAATATCTTACATAACCACAGAATTGATCATTTCTTTGGTGTAACCAAGGGGGCACACCTCGTTTGGTTCTGTGACAACCACAGGCTTAGTCTCCACGCTGAAAAGGGTGTTTTCTCCTTCAAGACTCTTTCATTGATACTGCTTTTATACCAAATCATTACAATCACCTGTTTGAAATCACATCATTATTTAGATTTTAACCTCATTACTGGACCAACCACATTACCATCTCAACGTTTTTTGGACTGCGTTGCAGGCCTGAAATGCAGGAATAGATGTATATTAACAAATGAAATTAAGTTGACCAAACAAAACATGAAATGCCGGGTTCATACTTTCTGTAGGGGAATTAAATTAAAAGTAAATGTAAGACATGCTGATTTTTTTTTCCTTTTTTTTGTCCCAGTGTCCCAACATTTCTGATCTAGGGTTGTAGTGTAAAAACGACTAAATTATGATTTATAACTGCGTCTTGAACACTGCAAATTCACAGCTGTCTTATGATGCGTGTATTGTGTTACTTTTTGTAACTATCAGACACTTTTTGATATATAATCTATACATAATTATTGATATACAGTGGGGCAAAAAAGTATTTAGTCAGCCACTGATTGTGCAAGTTCTCCTAGATGAGGGAGGTCTGTAATGTTCATCATAGGTACACTTGACCATGACAGACAAAAAAAAAAAATCCAGGAAACCACACTGCAGGATTTTTAAAGAATTTAATTGTAAATTATGGTGGAAAATAAGTATTTGGTCAATAACAAAAGTTCAACTCAATACTTTGTAACATAACCTTTATTGACAATGACACAGGTCAAACGTTTCCTGTAAATCTTCACCAGGTTTGCACACACTGTAGCTGGGATTTTGGCCCATTCCTCCATGCAGATCTCCACTAGAGCAGTGATGTTTTGGGGCTGTCGCTGGGCAACACGGACTTTCAACTTTCTCCACAAATGGGGTTGAGGTCTGGAGACTGGCTAGGCCACTACAGGACCTCAAAATGCTTTTTACGAAACCACACCTTGTTTGGGATCATTGCCATATTGGAAGACCCAGCCACATTCCATCTTCAATGCTCTCACTGATGGAAGGAGGTTTTGGCTTAAAATCTCACGATACATGGCCCCGTTCATTCTTCCCTTAACACGGATCAGTCGTCCTGTCCCCTTTGCAGAAAAGCAACCCCAAAGCATGATGTTTCCACCCCCATGCTTCACAGTAGGTATGGTGTTCTTGGGATGCAACTCGGCATTCCTCTTCCTCCAAACACGACATTTTTACCAAAAAGTTCTATTTTGGTTTCATCTGACCACATGATATTCTCCCAATCCTCTTCTGGATCATCCATATGCTCTCTGGCAAACTTCAGACGGGCCTGGACATGTACTGGTTTAAGCAGGGGGACACGCCTGGCCCTGCAGGATTCGCGTCCCTCTCGGCGTAGTGTGTTACTGATGGTAGCCTTGTTACTTTGGTCCCAGCTCTCTGCAGGTCATTCATCAGGTCCCTTTTTGTAGTTCTGAGATTTTTGCTCACCGTTCTCATGATAATTTTGACCCCATGGGATGAGATCTTGCGTGGAGCCCCAGATTGAGGGAGATTATCAATGGTCTTGTATGTCTTCCATTTTCTTAAAATTGCTCCCACAGTTGATTTATTCACACCAACCTGCTTGGCTATTGTAGATTCACTCTTCCCAGCCTGGTGCAGGTCTACAATTTTCTTCCTGGTCCTGGTGTTCTTTGACAGCTCTTTGGTCTTGGCCATGGTTGAGTTTGGAGTCTGACTGTTTGAGGCTGTGTACAGGTGTCTTTTAAACAGATAATGAAGTCAAACAGGTTCCATTAATACAGATAACGAGTGGAGGACAGAAATGCTTCTTAAAGAAGAAGTTACAGGTCTGTGGGAGCCAGAAATCTAGCCTGTTTGTGGGTGATCAAATGCTTATTTTGCACCATGATTTACAATTAAATTCTTTCAAAATCCTACAATGTGATTTCCTGGATTTTTTTTTTTCATTTTGTCTCTCATAGAATTGAAGTGTACCTATGATGGAAATTACAGACCTCTCTCAGATTTCTAAGTAGGAGAACTTGCACAATCGGTGGCTGACTAAATATTTTTTGCCCCACTGTAGCAGCACCAAAAAACTCTAGCAGTCAGCACTAACAGCAACCCTTTGCCCCCAAAAAATGTAGTGCTGTTTTTTCCCCCCAATATTAGGGACATGGAATTCTATTGTTCAACAGTAGTGTGTCCCCAGGCTACAGGAAGTCGCAGCATGAGTTGTTAATGCAAGAGTTAAAGAAGTGCAGTGTACAGGCATACCTGTATGACTAAAGTTTGTTCAAGTGTAAAGTTCACATAGTTCAAGGAAGGCTTGCACTATTTGTTAATTTCTTGAGCAGCTCTTGGGGTCTTGGACAGCGGTTGGAAAAACCTATATATTCTATATATATTCCCTAAAGTGCATAAGAAAACAGTGAAGAGTTTGTTTATCCAAGATGCCAGTTAGTATATGGATGCTCCAGAGCTGCCATGGGTTGATGGATGATGGATGTCTAGTGATCAGCACCAATATCTTTTATCTGACATCTATCCATACAGATCTCCAGCAGCAACATTCCACCAGGCCACCCCCCTCCGCCCCTCCAACAACAACAAAAAAAAAACTGGTGTAGTTTTTCCAGTGAATATTTTCTTGTCTTCAGAGATGGCTGAAGTTATGGGGGTGGAGAGGACTGGAGATTGAAACCAGATGAATGAGGCTTCGGAGTGATGGGTGAAACAGGTCTATATTTCTCTCCCCGAAGGCTGAGTTAAACGTGAGACTAGCCAAGGCACACAGACTAATCCATCTGACTCTCTTTTCCTTGTCAAAGCCCAAGGAGCTTCTTTGCTTTTCTCCCTTCCACTGATTGTAGTTCTAAAATCACTCCTTCCATCTGGATGAGGACTGCAGTGGCCTGGCAGTTAAGGTACTGCACTGTGGACCAGAAGATCCAGAGTTCAAATCCCACCAAGCTGCCACTGTTGGGCCTTTGGTCAAGGCCCTTACTGTAACTCCGTATCAGTTGTAAGTTGCTCTGGATAAGGACATCTGCTAAATAACATGAATATAAATGGATAAGTGATAAAGATAAACAAAATTGAACTGATTTCCTCCCATTAGTGTCTTTTAAGCACAGTGCTCAGAGGATGTCACCCTACGTTATGATTTCAGCTGAAAACCACTGAAGTGTTAATGCCAAAAGGCATGGGCAGAGAGGCTGGCAATGAGAATGATGATGAATTGCACTTGTTTAGGCGTATGCTTATGAAAATCCATGAAATGAAAATGACATGAAAATCCATGTTCAATAATAATGTGTCCCCAGGCTACAGGATGTCACCATGAATTTTTTAGGAGATTTTTTATGTCATACAGGCACACCTGAATGACTTAAGGTTTGTTCAAGAGTAAAGTTAATTACTTGAGCAGCTATTGGGGTGTTGGGCAGTGGTTGCTATTAACTTTATGCCTATTCCCAGTAGGACATAACAAAACAGTGTTTACCCAAGATGCCAGCTGCCATGTGTTGGTGGGTGATGGAAAATCTAACCGCAATCCCATTTCATTACACTTTTTCCCACTGAAAATGACATGTGATATGACAAAGCAAAAACAGCATTATCATCATCCCCCCGCTGATCCAATACTTCTGTTTATGTATGCTTGGATTATCTAGACAAGATGTAGCTCAGTAAAACCCCAAACGCCTAAGCCAGAATGTATCTAGTGGGGATGTGCCATTAAAATCAGTATCAGGGCTTATGTAAGAATGAAATGCTGAACTAGATTTGATATTTCCAATACAAAAACCTATGCATGCTGTGATTGAATGTGATCATGTCAATATAGGACACTAAAGCACAGCACTACAGTTAATGTTTCACATCAACAAAGGTTTGCAAAAAGCTCACTGAGATACTGTATGGATGACAGTGGTAGTGTCAAGTATGATTGATTTTCTTTAATATGAAGAACATAATAAAAACAAAAAGAAAAGGACTTGCTTACTGCACTGCATATTGAGAAGAGCCTGGCTGCAAACCTTATGTTTGGAACTTGCAACAAACTGGGACTTACCTCATCTGTGGAGATCGAAGTGATGTAATCTATTGTGTTTGTAAACGTGACTGTATGAGCAGCTTTGCTGCAACTCAAGAGTTTGATGTGACGTGACATCCTGTTATATTTTATAGGAATTAAAGTATGTTAAGGAATACAATGTAACTTAGCATCTTTTTTGGTAATTATTACTTGCTGTTAAATAATAATACTTAAATAATAATAAAATCTCTGTATTATAGATCTCAGTAGCTGGGTTGGTTCCACTTTGTTCCCTGTATTTCTAGAAATGCTCTAATAACCCATGGCCCTGAACTGTGGGTATAAAAGTGGTTTTAGAAAATTAATGAATAAATGACTGTTCTCTACAAAACATAATAATAATAATAATAAATGCAAATAATATAAATGTAATGTGTATATACACATATCAATAATATATATTAACAATATATAACAACCAGTGAACTAGTAAATAAATAGCTAATTGCTTCAGATTGTACAAAACTACCCTGGTTGTGAGTATTTTAACAAAACTCTTGGTTTGTGAGTCAGCAAGCTGAAATGAACCCCTGCTGAGACAGCAGCGTGTCCACTCCATCGGGAACCTCTCATATAATGAGATTAGTGTAATTTGTGGTGTGTTTTAAAGGCTGAAGAATGGAGTAGCATGTGGTTCCCATCATGGCACTTTCAAAGGAGTACTTTTGATTTCCCTACCTGCCGAGTTCAACTGCTGCTGCTTTTCCCACAACACACACAGCACTTTATTAGTTCTTAATCAGTTTTCTCAGTGGGGCTAAATAGAGCTTTTCCTTCATCCACACTTTTCTTCTCCTTTCGCTTCTGTTGTAAATATTAGGAGATGCCCTTCTCAGCTTTTTCATGTGCTTCTTTGATTTTGCATGCCTTTTGCCCTTTTTTTAGCTAGATTTTTGGCTACAACCGTTCACTCACTCACTTTCTTATCCACTTACTCCTGGACAGGGTCGCGGGAGAGCAGGTGCCTAGCTGGTAGCACAGAACACAAGGCAGTGACAAGGAACAACCCTAGACAGAGCACCAATCCATCGTAGGACACACATACTCACACACTCATACACAAATTAGGGTCGCTTTAGAGTAATCAGTTAACTTAAAGCATGTCTTTTGGACTGTGGGAGGAAACCGGACGCATACACGCAGAAGCAGACATGGCCAGAACATCCTCCACAAGTGTGGAATCTGAGGTTGGGACTGAACCAGGGATCTCTGAAGTTGTGCAGTGGCCTCACTAATTTGCACCATCATAGTGACCAAAAAGTTACTTATCCATCACATAACAAAGCTTGCATCTCATTGTCCATACCTGCTTAATAAGACATAGGGGAGCTGGGGCTTGACCAGCAGCACAGGGTGTTAGGATCTGCTGTCGGTTTTCCCTCTTGTTCATAGGAATTTTCCCTACCCTCTGTGTGGTGCATTTTCCTTAGCTGCGTCCCATTTCAGGGGCTGCATTTGAAGACCGATTTGCATCATAGGAGCGCAACTAGGCTGCCTCATTTATAAGGCTCACGTGCGGCTGAGAAACGCGCCCTTCTTTTCCATGGCAACTAAAGATCCAACGGACGAGTCCTTCGCCAGCCAACATATGCCGAGGTTAATTGCGTGCTGTGATGCAAACTGGAAATCTGCCGTAGAGCAGAGCATCTCATTTCAGTATGGACTTCATCACGGTCTATGCGGCCTATGAAAAACGCAGTCTATGAAGGATGGAGCCCCTGAATTGGGACGGAGCTCTTGTGTGTGTTTCAGGCTAGGCATGGCTTGCTTCCACTCTGCTCTCCAGCTCCACCCTTCAGCTCCACCCTTCACACCTGCTGCTCCTTAACCCTGATTGCTTTCACCCTATATAAGTGATGCTATGCTCTCTGGTCCAATCCTTGACAGTTAGTAGGTGAGTCATCTTGAGAAAACACCTTGGCCACCTCTCGCCCTGATTATTCTGTTTGGTATTGATCCTATTTTAGAATTTTGGACTTTTGGGTAACTTTAACCTGCCTCCTGATTTTCAGATTGATACTGAACCTGTTTTGGACCTGTGATTTTGAGTTACGTGAACCTGCCTTCTGCTTTGCGCTCCATATCCATCTCCACTGCTTACTCAGTGTTAACACATACAGCCAGCCCTGTTGCTTGTTCTCTGCCAGCCCCTGGATTCCCCAATCTCCCATACCAGAGAGACTCTATCCAGTTTACTGCTTTGTTTCTTAAGACCTCTCCATTAGCTGTTAATCCTTCATTTGGCCTCTGGTGTCTGCATTGTGGGTCCAGTCAGCAGACTCTTTCTTCGTAACAGAGTGCAGAGAGAACCATGGCAAGGCACTTGTATCAATATGACCACACACTCCGTCATACAGGGACAGTTTAAAGACAGCAGCTGAGCTAATGCATGTCTTTTGAATGTGGAAATAATCCAGAGTTCATTGAAGAGAACCCATGTCATGAGATGGGCAGCACAGTGGTTAGTGCTGTCACCTGGGAAGAATATGCAAAACTCCACACAAGCAGCAGCTCTGCTGACACTCAAACGCAGGTCTCTGGAGCTGTGAGGTGACTGCACTAACCACTGCGCCACCGTGCCGCCTGTCGAAATGAAATTATATGCCATAGCTTTCAATTGTAAACTTGTTCATGGACTCAAATTTACAAACAGAAGCACTAATTAGATTTTAACAGGATTTAGACAAAATCCGCCTAATACTTTACAAGCCATCCAACAAACTCAAGGTAACAGACGTGCAAACAACACATGCTAAGAATAACAACAGACAATCAGTGCTAATACCAACACTGCTAAGACTATACGCAGTGCTAACACAAACAACAAATGCTAAAAATCTAATAGACACAGACAGACAGTACTAATACAACAATATGGCTAATACAAACAAATAAAGCCAAATACCAACAAACAATGTGAACAATACAAGGACAGTGAAGCTAATGGCTAATGCTAACAGGCAATGAGCTAACAAGACTAGACAATATGCTGTACAAACAGATAAAAGCTAACACAAATGGGAATGCTAAACAAACAAAGGCAGAGCAGCGCTAACATGAAACATGAACCACACGAGATAAACTGAAACAGAAGGCACACAGAAAAAGAAGAATAATGGGAGTAACCAACTGGAACCAGGAGAACCAGGGTGTGAAAAATGAAATGGCAGACAGGATGGAGACAGGAAGTGAGGGTATAAATAAGTGAGGCACAGCAGGCTGTAACTGGACAGCCTGCTGTGGGAGTAGAAAAGGGTCAGAGGAGGGCTGTGCAAGATGATGAGACTAAATAAGAAAATGGGATCATAATCCATGAAATCGTATCCAGATACATCCAAGTGTAAACAGAGTCATTTACAGTGGTGCTTAAAAGTTTATGAACCCTTTAGAATTTTCTATATTTCTGCATAAATATGACCTAAAGCATCATCAGATTTTCACGGAAGTCCAAACAGTAGACAAAGAGAACCCAGTTAAACAAATGAGACACAAATATCATACTTG
Organism: Ancistrus triradiatus; assembly: GCA_025084515.1. Taxonomy (NCBI): domain Eukaryota; kingdom Metazoa; phylum Chordata; class Actinopteri; order Siluriformes; family Loricariidae; genus Ancistrus; species Ancistrus triradiatus. The sequence goes on from JAJAGP010001755.1 coordinate 76,621, forward strand.
GTTATTTATTTATGGAGGAAAATGATCCAATATTACATATTAGTGAGTGGCAAAAGTATGTGAACCTCTAGGATTAGCAGTTAATTTGAAGGTGAAATTAGAGTCAGGTGTTTTCAGTCAATGGGACGACAATCAGGTGTGAGTGGGCACCCTGTTTTATTTAAAGAACAGGGATCTATCAAAGTCTGCTCTTCACAACACGTTTGTGGAAGTGTATCATGGAACGAACAAAGGAGATTTCTGAGGACCCAGAAAAAAAATTGTTGGTGCTCATCAGGCTGGAAAAGGTTACAAAACCATTTCTGAAGAGTTTGGACTCAACCAGTTCACAATCAGACAGATTGTGGACAAATGGAGGAAAGACCAAATTCAAGACCATTGTTACCCTCCCCAGGTAACAACCAACAAAGATCATTCCAAGAGCAAGGCGTGTAATAGTTGACGAGTTCACAAAGGACCCCAGGGTAACTTCTAAGCAACTAAAGGCCTTTCAAACATTGGCTAATGTTAATGTTCATGAGTCTACCATCAGAATAACACTGAACAACAATGGTGTGCATGGCAGGGTTGCAAGGAGAAAGCCACTGCTCTCCATAAAGAACATTGCTGCTCATCTGCAGTTTGCTAAAAATCACGTGGACAAGCCAGAAGGTTATTTTAAGATTATTTTATGGATGGATGAGACCAAAATAGAACTTTTTGGTTTAAAAGAAAAGTGTTATGTTTGAAGAAAGGAAAACACTGCATTCCAGCATAAGAACCTTATCTCTGAAACATGGTGGTGGTAGTATCATGGTTTGGGCCTGTTTTGCTGCATCTGGGCCAGGATGACTTCCCATCATTGATGGAACAATGAATTCAGAATTATATCAGAGAATTCTAATGACCAAGTATAATATTTTTGTCTCATTTCGTTAACTGGGTTTTCTAAATCTACTTTTAGGACTTGTGTGATGATGTTTAGGTCATATTTATCCAGAAATATAGAAAATTCTAAAGGATTCACAAACATTTAAGCACCACTGAATATTCAGATTCAGTTTGGATAGTGTGGTTTGACTTAACTTGAATACACACTCCTATGGGGAATGCAGTCTGTCATATGTAAAATGAGAAGGCATTTCAAATGAAGGAGGAACTGTAAATACAGATAATTTTACAAATAAATTCCCTAGAAAAGTTATAGAAAACATTTTGGTAGATCGATGAGTGAGCAAAACGGAAGGGGGTTCTATTATGCTAGCTTATTTCCAAATAGATAACAATGCCTAGGTGCAACTTTGGTTAGCATAAAGTAGGGTCAGTGTATCTGCAGGTTGTTATTGAAACTAAGGGTGTCACAATTATTACATAATCATCTAATCGCAATTATTTAAGATAATCACAATTTATTGAAACTATTAAGTAGGACTGCAGTAATTTTCCACAGTTGCTAGATTTCTGCAACAAGCAGAGTATGAATTGCCTGTGCTGAGTTTGAATAAAAGAAAACAGTAAACGCAATCTTTAATGAAAACAAAAAAGTCTGCACTTTTAACTTGGTGCTGTAACATGTTTAGTGGGCAGGGCTGAGTAATGCTGGTGTATTTGTTAGCTGTGTAGTTAATTCTAGATTTTTGGCATGTATGCTGGCAGAATGAGTTTTTTTTTGCTGATATTTTCAGTTTTGCCATGCTTTGCATTTTTATTTTTGCATATTTGTAGCCATTTGTGTGAGTTTTTGGGTGCATGCACATGCAGTGCATCATTTTGACAGTAATCAGTATTAGCTGTTAATCAAACACGGATAGTAAGCAAAATGGATGTTCAGTCACTTTAGGCTTGTACATCATTATTTGTGTTCAGTGAAGAGAATTATGTATATGACAACTAATCAGCAGTTAATGTTTCATAACTGTGGCAGGCCTTATTGCAACCAAGTATTAGACACGCTGGATTCCAGTTGTATTCAATATTCATAACACCTACATACCTTTAGTCACACCCGCTCTGTTTGGAAAACTTTTGCCAGTCATGGCATAAAGTCTGCTCCAAACAGCTGTTAACTATTCGTGAGCTGAGAGTACATTAGTTACAGCCTGATGGAGCAGACACCTGTGTTTAATTTCATAGTGTAGATGCTGGTCATTAGGGAAAGGTGGCTCTGGCTCAAAAGGATCAGGACTACAGATAGTGCAGCAGAGAGTGAAATTATTTGAGGAACAAAAGTCAAGGGTGATCAAAATCCTTTTCATTTGGGGCTACAGAATCATTTATATTTCCCTCAGTAAAAGGATAGCAATGACTAGGTGAGGCTTAATACCAAAACTACCTTGATACCATATTACTCAAAATGCCACAACAAAACAATGTTTCAGTATTAAACAGTTTGATTTCATGTACTTTTAAGGTTAGGGGTCATTAAATTTGATCCGAAATGTTCATAAACTAACACATAAGGATTGATGCTGTATGTTTGAGTGACACCGAGAAATGAAAGGAAAGTAAGAGAGAGGGCACATATCAGGGTTGGCCTCCTCCCAGCCATGAGCTGGTATGCCCTGGAGAACTGAATAAATGGGATTTATTTTTGGCACAATGTATAACCTTATTTAAGGCCAGACACGCTAAGTGCTTTGTCTCTCATGCACCCGTCTTGAGGGCAATATTTTCCTGTTAATTAAAACGAATCAATGTTCAGCTACAGGTCGAAGGTGAGCAAGCTACTGGTGCATCTTCCAGTCTTTGCTTCTGCTGGTACAGAGAGATTTGTCTGATGGTTAATAACAAACATTGGCTGCCTGTATCCAAAATACAGAACTCCTTTTGCAGAAAAGCCACAGCACAATCCGTTTGCTCTGAGAGGCCATTTCTCGCTCGCTCTCCCTCTCCTCCATTTTAGAGATCTAACAAATAAAAATAAGATCCAGGATGCACCGCGAGTAAATGCCGGTTTCGGGGCAGGGAATCAAATTTAAAGTGCATCAAAATGACAATGTGAGTTAGAGCTAATAAGGTTTGCATGTTTGTAGAGAAGAGTTTCTCCATAAGCCTATCATCACTGCTTCAGGCTCGTCTGTGTGTGTGTGTGTGCGCCCATTCTGAGGCTATGTACGTTTAAAAACGTTGACAGCAGCACAATATCAGATGCCATTGCTATCGGCTTGTGTGTCCTGTAGTAAGTGTCAAATGGATAATGACTGGATGATTGTTACACCCCTTTAACACATGGTAATTACATTTCTTCTGTCTTTAAAATTATTGTGATAACTTTTTAATACTTTAAATAGTATACTTGTCACTTGACCAATAACTAATGTATTTTTTAACGCATTTTCAGTGATTCTATTCAAAATGTATGTGTTACATCAACTACTGTGCCTATATAAGGTTCCAATCCAGACATTCATAGGGCATGAGTTATGACATTGCAGGCTGATAAGAGTTTAGATTGCTTGATGTGCCTTCTGAATGGCATGGTGGCCCAGTGATTAGTGCTCTCACCTCACTGCTTCAGAGACAAAGGTTTGAGTTCTGGCCAGGCCACTGCCATTGTGGCATTCTCCCCATTTCTGAGTTGGTTTCCTTCAGGTACTACAGTTTCCTCGCACATTCCAAAGATATATTTAAAGTGTACTGGACTACATTATGCCAATATGCATATTTTTATGTTATTTTATTCAATATTTTATTTATCTGTTAATATTTACTTAGTGTCTTTTTTACCTATCACTACAGACTTATCTGACTAGATACATTAGTTTCATTCCTACATGTATCATCTAAGCTGTTCAAGGAGAATAGGTCCCTTTTTGAGTCTTGGTCCTCCCAAGATTTCTTCCTTATACTATTAAGGGAGTTTTTCCTTGCCACTGTCTCCCTAGGTTTGCTGAATTTGGGAATGGCCCTAGATGGACAATCTAAAATTGTAAAACTGCTTTGAGACAATGCTCCATTGTACACAGCACTACACAAATAAATCTGACTTGACTTGACTTGATGTGTCCCAATGTGAATGGGTGAGAGTGTGTGCAATGTACCCTACAATGAAGTTGAACCCTATCTAGGATTGGTCCTGCCTTGCACCTAATGCTGCATGAATGGCCTCTGCCAACGTGACCATTAATTGGAGCATGCACGAAAAGTGAGTGTGTGAGTGAGAGAGAGAGAAAGATACATCAATTTGGATTTCAATAAGTTTCATTATTTGAATATATTGCATCTAGAAGGTTTATATGGTTAATCCCTATCTGGATATAATATGTAATGTAAAGATTCATGAAACAACCACGGATGTCCAAAAAGGTCAGTTTCCAGGAGTCCGCCATCTAATAATGTAACAACATTCCATGCCAAGCTGTTTAGTCTCTGGACATTATATAAAATACCCAGCAGGAAAGACAAGACTGAGACCAGTCTGACAAAGTATTATTGATAAACTCAGACTTATCCCAAACTAGGATATACTTGTTGGAGGGATGGAGATTATAACTATTGGATTTGGTTATTTAATTCACTTCAGATTCCATGCCTGTATGCTTTATATTATTAAAACATCTTCAACAGTGAATGCAGCTGAAATAACAGATCACTCACTTAAAGGGCTGTCTACATTCTGTACATCTCCTTAGATAAATACTGACAGAACTGGTTGTACCAAATAACTCAGTGACTTTTAATTTGGCACTGTCACCACCTTTCCAACTAAAATCTATATCAAATTACTTTCTTGGTAAGTTAACTGCACGGGTTGTTATTGTGAAGAGTAAATGTCAAGGAACATCGAGGAGCCACTTATGCTTACAAAATGGGATGGCTGAGTGATTGTGCCACTTACTTCCAAGTACTAAACAGCCTCTGAAAGCAAAGACAGCAGAAGAACTGTTTACTGGGAGCTTCATAGATTGGGTTTCTACAGCCCAAACAGCCACATACTGTACACAATGCCAACCTAAGTATCCAACACTCAAGTACCTTGAGTATTGGTGCTGTTGAGAATATAGCTTGAATATAGTTATAATTGAATAAAATAGTTATCAACTACTTATAAACACAAAGTTATCAGTAATAGTACAGTGCAATTATTCAGGAGCGAGGTGGCGCATGTAGTGCAGATGTTCCATTGTGCAGAGTTTAGTTGGGGGGTTTGGGGGCAGGTGTGGTGAAGGGGAGTGGAACTGGGATGAAACAGTACATGAGGGGTTTGGGTTTTGGAGTTTTGTTCAGCAGCCGTACGGCTTGGGGGGAAATCGATGTTCTTCATTCTGGTAATCTGTGCTCAGATAGACCTGTATCTTCTTCCTGAGGGCAGGAGTTCAAACATGGGCTGGATGTGATTGGACTCTGATGATACTGTGGGATTGGTATAAGAACTGAGAGCTGTAAATGGTGGTGATCTCTTGTGACTAGGCTCTGAAGATTTTCCCACCATTTTTGCTTCTCCTGCAACGCTTGCTGGCCTGCCTTCATGCAACTGGTGAACTGCATAATAGTACACCTAACAACATATACAGTGGGACAAAAAAGTATTTAGTCAGCCACTGATTGTGCAAAGTTCTCCTACTTAGAAAGGTGAGAGAGGTCTGTAATTTTCATTATAGGTACACTTCAACTATGAGAGACATATATTGAGAAACAAATCCAGGAAATCATATTGTAGAATTTTGTAAGAATTTAATTGTAAATTATGGTGGAAAATAAGTAGTTGGTCAATAACAAAAGTTCAACTCAATACTTTGTAACATAACCTTTGTTGGCAATGACAGAGGTCAAACGTTTCCTGTAAGTCTTCACCAGGTTTGCATAAACTGTAGCTGGGATTTTGGCCCATTCCTCCATGCAGATCTCCTCTAGAGCAGTGATGTTTTGGGGCTGTCACTGGGCAACACGGACTTTCAACTTCCTCCACAAATGGGGTTGAGGTCTGGAGACTGGCTAGGCCACGCCAGGACCTCAAAATGCTTTTTACGGAGCCACTCCTTCTTGCCTGAGTGGTGTGTTTGGGATCATTGTCATGCTGGAAGACCCAGCCACATTCCATCTTCAGTGCTCTCACTGATGGAAGGAGGTTTAGACTTAAAATCTCACGATACATGGCCTCGTTCATTCTTCCCTTAACACGGATCAGTCGTCCTGTCCCCTTTGCAGAAAAACAGCCCCAAAGCATGACGTTTCCACCCCCATTCTTCACAGTAGGTATGGTGTTCTTGGGATGCAACTCGGCATTCTTCTTCCTCCAAACACGACGAGTGGAGTTTTTACCAAAAGTTCTATTTTGGTTTCGTCTGACCACATGATATTCTCTCAATCCTCTTCTGGATCATCCATATGCTCTCTGGCAAACTTCAGACAGGCCAAGACATGTACTGACTTAAGCAGGGGGGCACGTCTGGCACTGCAGGATCTGAGTCCCTCTCGGCGTGGTGTGTTATTGATAGTAGTGTGTTACTTTGGTCCCAGCTCTCTGCAGGTCATTCATCAGGTCCCTCTGTGTAGTTCTGGGATTTTTGCTCACCATTCTCATGATCATTTTGACCCCACAGGATGAGATCTTGCATGGGGTCCCAGATCGAGGGAGATTATCAATGGTCTTGTTCATCTTCCATTTTCTTACAATTACTCCCACAGTTGATTTATTCACACCAACCTGCTTGCCTATTGTAGATTCACTCTTCCCAGCCTGGTGCAGGTCTACAATTTTCTTCCTGGTGTTCTTCGATAGCTCTTTGGTCTTGGCCATGGTTGAGTTTGGAGTCTGACTGTTTGAGACTGTGGACAGGTGTCTTTTATACAGATAACGAGGTCAAACAGGTGCCATTAATACAGGTAACAAGTGGAGGAAAGAAGTGCTTCTTAAAGAAGTTGTTACAGGTCTGTGGGAGCCACAAATCTTGCTTGTTTGTGGGTTGACCAAAACTTTTTTTCCACCATGATTTACAATTAAATCTTTAAAAACTTACAATGTGATTTCCTGGATTTTGTTTTCTCATTTTTGTCTCTCATAGTGAATGTACCTATGATGAAAATTACAGACCTTCTTTCATGTTTTCTAAGTAGGAGAACTGCACAATCAGTGGCCTGACTAAAATACTTTTTTACCCACTGTAAAACGTAGGCTGTAGAATCACTAATGCTGGTGTAGTTGAGTGGAATCTACTGGCTTGGGCCCCAAAAAAACGGTCTTGTTCCAAACTAGTGAATAGCGATGGTATAGTACGTACATCAAGGACTGTCAAACCAATTAAGAAAAACTTAATGTTATTTGCACAATGTGATTGTGTTTAATTGTGATTAATCACATTTTACCTGTTCTTATATGAAGCATAAGATAGCTAACGGTTTAAAAATACAATTTAGCAAACTATATGACTTGTAAGTAAATTACAATATCACATGTACATGCTGTACACATGGAAACATAATAAAAAAAGACCCTAATTTGAACATAGCAAAATATGACATTGATGTCATACATTTAAAGCCACGCAGTTTTTAGGCAGGCTCGGGTGGGCGTGTCATGCCCAGAGGCTCCCAGCATGCACTGTAGGTCTGGTGTGTCGGTTTTATTTTCTTTTTATATAGACCAGTAATGCGATTTATGACATGTCCATAGTAATATGAGTGTTTCCTATTGCTTAAGTATAATAGTTTGCTTCTGGAGGTCACTCGTATGTTTTAACCATTAATCTACTATATGGAAGAACATTAAATTGGGGTAGCTCCCTCCCCCTAGCTCTCAGTTTAAGCCAAGCACCATTTATAACCCTTATAAGAGTTGTCTGTGCATACTGGCGAGTGCTATATAAAAAGCTTCATCATGAGCAATACTCCTGGTTGTCCTGTGTCTTCTTTGACCCTATGCTAGTTTACTACCTCTATATTTAATAAATCTGCGTTTCTCTCTGCTTCCAGACTTCTTTATAATCCTTTCTCTGACTCACAGGGTGTGTCCCATCTAAGTCAGAGTCCACAAACCCTGCCAAATAAGCTCCCACTCATCATCATCATCATCATCATCATCACCATCATCACCATCATCATTCATCCCCACATTTCTCCATCTGCTCATAGTGTGTGATCACAATGTAACTGGAGGTAACAGAACCTCATTCCACACTACAGGGCAGAAGAATTTTCAAATCATGGCTATACTGTGTGCAGGATCAAAAACAATTATCTCCATAACTAGAGGGAATTGTGTACCTAACTCCTTTTCTGTGCCTTGCTCTGCTATATTGGTATTCCTACTGAACTCACTCACTCACACACTCACACACTCACACACACGAGAATGCTACCATAGAAGAAAGACTGACATAGATTGTTCTGGGCCTTATTTCATTGATTACAATGGATATACTGTATTAATTATTTTAACGTAGGCGTTTGTGTTTATGGCACTTAGCTGTTGATTCAACATTTAGTGACAAATTATTTGTTTTACTTGTTGCAGACTTAGATGATAAGTTACAAAATTAATGGGAGCACACCACTTAGGACGCGATAATTTTCAGTCAAATAACCTGCAAACCAAATAGGAAAAGGGGGTTATTATTAGATTACTAGATTCATTGTATCACATAGGAAATAGAAGAGACATTAAAATAAATTTACATTGTGTTAGTTCAGGTGAGCTTGCTTGAGTTTGCAGCAAATGTCCAGTCTCAACTGCCATAGTGTATGTGTTTCAATAACAGTTTCATGTTATTGTAGGTTTATTTCATCTGTACTGCACCGCCAATGAACATTGAAAAGGTGGGCACTGTCATTGTGTAACAGGACAGCTTTCAGGCTAAACTTTGATGAATCTATAAAAGGACATCATTTTGGTTGTCAAGCATGGAACCCAAAGCCTTAACAATCCATCACTGTCAGTGGAGAAAGAGGTAGTCAACCTGCATAAAGAAAATGTTCCGATGGCTCTGAAGGATGTAAATTTTGTATCCGATGACAGAAAATGAAATCCTGTCAGTCTTGATTCGAGTAGTTCTGCTTTAGCTTAAAAAGTCCCTAACAAGGTCATTTAATTCTGACTCTTTTATCAGATGAGGATAACCATAAAGGGTTCATCTGGATCAGTTCTTTAATGGCACTGGTCTCATGGCTGTAGGAAAAGTAGGGTGTTCAATAGATTCCTTATTTTTAGTAGAGAAATCAGATACACTGGTTAAACAGAAGTAACAGTCTGTCATGTGACCCTTTTGTCCTTGCCACATCATTGAGGCTGCAAATGGTATTGACTACCAAGTAACTCAGAGCCAAGCTCTCAGGTTGGTTGCAAGGTTAAGATGATTTTCATGTTCAGCAGCCCTAAATCCATATAATTACACCCAAAATTGTTCAGTAACAAGTAGTTCTTCTCTACCATGAACTGCTGCAGCAACTATACTCACAGGACAAAATAATAGCTACCTGCGACTGAAACATACCTAATAGCGTGTAATACCTCCACTAGTTCTGACAAGGATTTCCTGTAGACTGCGATTTTTGCCACTGCTGGTAGACCCATATGACCATATGCTTCCATACACCTACAAGTTCAAGCCCAAATGCGATCTCAGGTTTTTGCCAACCCATTAACATCCGCTTTGCGACCTGCACTGTACCACCTCTTCTCAATCTATGAAACCCATTGCACAACCCACAGGTATTGATAGCCCAATCATCTTCATGCAACGCCACCTGCAGGAGCCTGACATTACTACCACTAACATTACACACGCAAGGTGAAAAAGTTTTTGTCCATGGAGTATATACAAAAGTTTAGCTAAACTAGTTTTAGTCTATTTTTGTTTATGACCAAAAAATTGCACCTGGGAGAAAACCTGACCAAATGCCTTACACCCAATGATATAAGCAATGAAACATACCAACAAACTGTGATTACTCATGTATAAAATAAAGCTTTCTATCTGGCCTCTACATATCTCTCTTTCTATCGCTGTCTCTCTTGACCACTCTCTGAATATCATTAACCATTTTTGCTACTCTTCACTGCAGTCATACACTGTGAAACGCCCTTAGTGTCTCACCTGGACACCCAGAGATTTTCACGTACAATGAATTGCTACAGCGACTGAAAACTATTCAAATTCATGCCCAGTCATAAGACTGAACATATGTTTTATAGTCAAGCTTGATTCAACTAGAAAACAACTCTTGAGTACATAATTATGTTGTCCAGGTTGTCCTTCCTAAGCCTGGCTCCTCTTTAGATCTCTTTTTAGTGTATCTTCGGCAGTTTTTTCCTTTCCACTGTCATCTCCTGTCTGCTAATTAGGGGTCAAGCCTCTACTTTCTGTAAGGCTGCTTTGCAACAGTATCTATTGTTAAAAGCAGTATATAAATAAACTGAACCTGAAGGCACGTGTTGCTCCTCAGCATGCAATCAGTTATGATATATGAGGTACTCGAGATGCACATGACAGAGGGTGTGATTCAGCCCATGGGCACAGATCTGCGAGTGGGCGCTTGCTGATATGACCTTCAAGCCATGGTGTGTCTATTGCAGATACCCATATCCTGCATGAATGGCAAGATGAACTCATCACGCAAAGAGAACAAGCTCATTCCACGCACGTGTGCACGCTCAGGCATTATTCATTCCAAAGAACATCTTGAGGCACTATAGAAATTCAGCAATCAGACAGAATGTCTCAGGCACATTACAGGAAAACGGATCTTAAAGTCAGGCAGTCCTCTTTGCCTGAATGTCAGTGGCACTTAATTGGTCTGCCAGAATGACATGACTGCTCGTAACCCAGAGCGACAGATGAGCCAGGACGAATGAGGTGGCATGAGCAGGCGATGTCGCAGTTTCCTGCGGCAGCGAGCCCTTTTGCTGCCTCTGCATTTTCTGCCTTTCCAGCTGTTTGCGCTTGGTTGGCACCACCAAAAGAAAATATCAATGTGTTATTTTAATAACACACAATTTTACATCTGAACTGTAAAAAGATTCTTAAAGGCTAAGTATTGCCTTATCTCTTTACAGCATTGTACTGTTAAACACCCCACATTGTGTAAAAATAAGTAGTGCTTTAGCTGCAGGGGGACATTCCACATAATGATGCATTCAATCAGAAAAATCCAAGTAGCTCTCTTAGGCTTCATTTGTTCTCCCTTTTATTTCTCAATTTGGCCCTGCCCAATTCCCTAGTCTCTCAATAGTCTTTGCCACAGGCCTGACCCCAACAGCAAAACAGGAGGGGCGGTAGACCACGGACCTCTCCTTTTCATTAGTGGGCGATGCAATTTTACAGAGAGAATGAGCATTTATTGAAGAACACGCATGAGTCAACACATAAATTCGCCACGCTTACAGGCATCTCAAATAGCCAGTAGGATTAGCTCCTAGTCAATGTTTCGAAATTGGTCTTTTAGTAAGTGAAACTAATTAACTAGACATGACTAAGCATTTGAATGTGTTTTTTACATGCATTCATCTTCATTTACTCCTTTATCCCTTAAAGTCACAATTTTTACCTGTTAAAATGTATTAATCAATTAAAAAAATTACAATGACACACGTAGTATGCACATCCAGCTTCCCTAACTCCATTCCCTGACATTCCAGACATGCACACGACTCCAACCAACACCACCTCCATCCTGCAACGCTCCAATTCACCAGTTTTGAGTCTCTCATTCCTTTCATCACCACCAGTGTACAAAGCTTTCCTGACTGAATCACTCTTTGCAAAATCACATAGATTTGTCGTCTTTTGAGAGTCCTATCCTCTTCAGCAATATCTACCAGTGCTTCCCACCAGTTGCTGTAAACTTGGTTTGTTTCATCCCTTTCTGCTTGCTTCTGTGTGTGATTATTAGTGTTTGTTTACAGTTTTTTAATAAACATCTCTCTCAATGTCTACCTGCATTTGCTTCCCCTCTCAGGTACACTCTGATAGGAACAAGCTGATACAAGATACATTATGACAAATTTATGGCACATAGAATTTAGTTGGAATCAGCATCAACATCCATTAAAAATCCAGTGAACAACAAGATTCACAGTGGAACAAGAGTTGAACAAAAGACATGGGTTTGACCCACACTTGTGGTTACTGTGTGTGGAATTTAGAGTGTTATTGTCAGGAATGTGTGGTTGTCCTTCCACAGTCATGCCTTTTCCCTACCATTCCCCCCCTAGGTGTGAGGGAGTGTGAATACACAAATGTGTGAAGCCCTAGAATGGACTGGTGTTTTTCCAACCTTCAGACTCACAACAACCTGCTTACTAAAGACGAATAAATGAACCAGTTTTACAATAAAGTTACTATCACATCACAGTTACAGTTCATAACATCATGTTATCTCTGTATGATTGCACAATACAGTGGTATCTTGGTTCTAGAACTGGTCAAATTCTGTTCTCGAAGCAGAATTAAACTTGTATGAGTCTAGTCGAGTCGAGCTGCACGACTTGTTTCAACCGAAACTGGATTCACGATTCATTACACAGTGATTCAATTTCACAATAGTTCACGCTCTGATGTGTTTCTTGTGTTCATCTTTATTTTTACATCTACAGTACTGTATTCTTAGTGCGACTAAGTCCCCATGGGTTCTAAAATGGTTATTGATTACAGCCAACCAAAAGGAACTGAGTCCTCCAGAATACAGGCTGTAGTTAGCATTAGCAGCTACGTTAGCAAACTGAATTCACCAATACAGTATGTGTTTTGCTTTTACTTCTCATTTTCAATCCATTACTCACTAAATTACATGAGATTTTTCAATACGTTATTATAAAATAAGCTTTGTGTTAATGATTTTGGCCAACTGTAGGTTAATGTAAGTGTTAATGTGTAATAGGCTCCACCATGATAGAGTATAGATACATTTAACTGATGATGGATTTGTTGGAACATATCCCCATCGTAAATCAGGGAGCACCTGTACAATACAACTCCATTAATGCATATAATGCCTTATACAGTGTGGGTTTTGTGTATGTCTGAAATGGATTAATTCATTGTTACAATATTCCTTATGGGAAATATTTGCTCGGTACTCATCATTTGCAGTACTCGACGAGCCTTCTGGAATGAATTAACGATGAGAACTGAGTTACCACTGCATTCCAAACAGCATCTTGTGATGTTACTGTATACTTGGGTTTCTCTGCCTTCAAAAGTCCCCAGAAATGCTCAGTGGTGTTTAGGTTAGGTGAATGTGGAGGAATTTCATGTGGAGACAATCAGCACTCCTTGATCTTCTTTGGTCTTCAAGTAGTTGTTGTAAAGCTTTGAGGTTTTGAGATATTAATGTGCCATGACAACTGATCTATCATAATCCCGTGCTGTCCCTGTTTAGTATTTGGGAGGAAAGACAAATTGTTCTGTCCTGTGCAGATGTGGGAAGAACATGCCAAACTCCACATAAACACAAACTGAAGTGTGAGAAATGAACCCATGTCACTGGAGTAGTGTGTGGTAAAATTGTGTAAAAATAATATTTAAAGAACTGATCCTTATGCTGATTAAATTTTATACACAATTTGTTACACACCTCTAGAAATTGTCGGCTGAAATCCTGTCACACACACTGAGGTGATCTGAAATGTAACAACAAGTTGAAAAATATGGCAGAATCCACACACACACACACACACACACACACACACACACACACACACACACACACACACACACACACACACACACACACACACACACACCAGTGTTCAAAACAAACAGCCACAAAGGGTTTTAAGACAGATGTCCACAGAGAATCTTTAGCCCTTAAAAAACAACTTCCTCTTGGATGATAAAAGACTGCTTTTAAGTGAACCGAGTGTGGCAGCAGAAAGGCCATCTACAGCAAGGTTAAGATAAGAAAGAGACAGGGCTTATCATAAGTGCTCTTATGCTAGCATGTTACAAACAGCGGTGCTTGAAAGTTTGTGAACCCTTTAGAATTTTCTATATTTCTGCATAAATATGACCTAAAACATCCTCAGAAATTCACACAAGTCCCAAAAGTAGATAAAAAGAACCCAGTTACAGGAATTCAAGACCATTAGTTGGTGAGGTCACAAAGGACCCCAGGGTAACTTCTAAGCAACTGAAGGTCTCTCTCACATTGGTTAATGTTAATGTTCATGAGTCCACCATCAGAAGAACACTGAACAACAATAGTGTGCATGTCAAGGTTGCAAGGAGAAAGCCACTGCTCTCCAAAAAAAAAACATTGCAGTCTGCAGTTTGCTAAATATCACATGGACAAGACAAAAGTCTATTGGAAGAATGTTTTGTGGATGGATGAGACCAAAATAGAATTTTGCTGTAAAAGAAATGCTTTATGTTTGGAGAAAGGAAAACACTGCATTCCAGCATAAGAACCTTATCCCATGGTTTGGGCCTGTTTTGCTGCATCTGGGCCAGGACAGCTTGCCATCACTGATAGAACAATGAATTCTGAATTATATCAAAGAATTCTAAAGGAAATTGTCAGGACATCTGTCCATGAACTGAATCTCAAGAGAAGGTGGGTCATGCAGCAAGACAATGACCCTAAGCACACAAGTCGTCTCCACCACCAAAGAATGGTTTAAAGAAGAATAAGTTAAATGTTGTTGGAATGGCCAAGTCAAAGTCCTGACACACCAGGTAGTGAAATCAAAGGTTTCACATACTTTTGCCACTCATTAATATGTAATATTGGATCATTTTCCTCAATAAATAAATGACCACATATATATTTTTGTCCCTCAATTTGTTTAACTGGGTTTCTCTTTATCTACTTTTAGGACTTTTTGTTTTTAGATCATATTTATGAAGGAATATATAGAAAATTCTAAAGGGATCACAAACTTTTCAAGCACCAACTGTTACATGTATACTGCATGTCACTGTACATCCCCATTACTCTGGCGAGCCCACTGTCATGATCATAAAACATATACACAGGAATTGAAAATAATTGGTCTGTGTAGAGGAGTCACGAGAGTCAAAGAGTCACCAGTGTCTCAACAGAGTATAAATATCTTTGGATATGGATGATAAAAAACAATATAAATAGTTTAAAATTAATATCAATAAATTGGGTTGGTAGAATGTAGACAGAAACTCAGTTATCTATACCAAAACAAATCCTGTTTCCCCATGTACGCAAAGAAAAGAAACGTTGAGGCAACCAATACCAAGCTGTCAGCTATGATTGATGTAATTTACAAATTTGCATCTGCTGGTTCCCTCAAATCATTGTATTCAGTCTACCACTTCTCACTGAGGTTCATTACTGGAGACCCTTAGAACACTCATAACTGTAGACTGTATGAAAAGAAAAAGGTTTGACTCTAATTATCATTACGGCGGGAACCATATTAGTTTATTTTCATTTATAAAATACTCTCTGGGTAAAAGGTAATTATCAGACTCGCACCAGTGGTTGGATCAACTGCCAGGAACTGAGAGTTTTTACTGAACTGCTTTTAGTCACAGTGCATCAGTGAGCTGGAATTCACTACAGGAAACATTAAAGCTCAGCTTGATGGGGTCACTTTTAATTTCTAACCTCCTCCACCCAGCCTGTAACTGTTTCACTTGATTTAAATTATTACTGTATTATTATTATTATTTTAGTTATTCGTTATTAAACTTTTATTCTTTCTATTCATTTATTTGTTATTGTTGTATTAGAATTATGGTTATTGTTTCATTATTTTAGTTTTATTAGTATTATTTATTTAACTTTTTAGCTTCCTTTTTTATCTTAATCTTCTTTTGGTTTAAATCTTAACATTTTGTTGGTTGTTTTAATATCTAATTTTTGACCTATTTTATTTTTAATATCCATTTTTGATTCTCTAAAATGTTACCTATATTCTCATTTTTACATTTTACCTTTTCTATTTTATCTGGTTTTATAGTTTTTATTCTTTTATTAATGATTTGAAATGATTAACTGTTTTATTCCGTAGATTTCTCTTCTTTCTTTATCCCATTATCTTGTATAAACTTGTTATGCTGTTTTATTGTCAATCAGTTTATGTAGTCTTTTTCATTTTAGTTTAACAAGATTAAATTCCATTTTAGTTTCATATTCAATTATTCAATACCTTTAAGTTGTAAATACTCAGCTGTACTGAAAATGAGGGTCACCCTCAAGGATTTCCGAGTGAAAATAAAGGATAATTGATTGATTGACTGATGTAGCATACAATGGCATACGAAAGGTTGGAATCAATAAGAACTTGTATTTTAGGTATCATTAAAAAGATCATAAATTACGACAAATGGCATAACATTCATAAATAAAAATAATACAAAATAATACAAAAATAATCCTGCATTTACAGCAGTTCCAGCTTTGTAATTGCTACAGCTGTCAGGTTTGAAGATATTGATGATAAATTAATTCACATGTCTATGTTTTTAGACAACTTGTTGTACTGGAGCACACACATAATTGAGAGGTGTCCAGCTGTAGGTCATGGGGTAACACTGCACTGGGTAAAAGTCTGTTAAACACAAACTAGATCAAATGATTTAGCGTGAGAAATGAAGAAAAAAAATAATGCTAAAGATTACTAATTCTTATTCATTAAATGAATTTAGTTTATTTGCATATTTAAGTTTGTTTTCTTAAACAAATAAAAACAGAAACATTTACATCTCTTCAGCTTTGCACCATCATTTGCCAAAACTGTATCCATCTACTTTTGCTGTGCGACAGCAGATTTTCTGACATAAATACACAGAGTTCAGTGTAATGGAAAAGCATGGAAAAGATGTGATTAAGTAAAAATTCCATCTACCATGATAAACACATGATTGTTATGATGAAAGCTACTAAATATCTGACTCTTCCAGTACTTACACATCAGCTGTCTGATTCACATTCAGTAGCTGTAAGGATTTAGTATGAAGACTGACATAACCAAGTCAGAAACATGTCCAGTCTTGTTATGGAAGTTTATGTCCAGTGAGATGGCAGTACCATCTTATGATCACTGGGCATAATGTTTGGGTGCCAAGCTTTTTCTGAGCAAATGTACAGATGTTAAGATATGTACTTCAAGACAACTGTCATAAGTATCATAACTGTCATCAGTATCAAAAAATGGGACTGTCATGCTCTAGCAGTTAAAATACTGAACTATGGACTAGAAGGTCCATGATTCAAGTCTCACCTTGCAAGTCTACCTCATCTTGCGAGTCTGTATCAGCTGTTAAGTTGCTCTGGATGAGGGCGTCTGCTAAATGACTAAATATATATAACATCAGTGCTGCAAAAAGCTCACATATAGAGAGAGTTTGAATCTACTATGACGTTACTGATAAGTCTAAAATATGTCAAATATGTCAACAGGGTACATTAGCGCTAATGTGGCAGACATTTACAGCTACTACTACACATAAAAGTAAGAAGCCAATGTTATGCGAGGTACCATGTCATGTTTATGGCTTCATTTTATAAAATGTAACATAAGCAGGAGATCCCAAACCTTTGCATAAGATTCTGTAAAATAAATCAAATTTTTCATCCAAACTGGATATGAAACTACCTTTGCACCGGCAGATTTCAACTCAGCAGTCTTGGTCATTTAATGCTATGGAGGAAAAACTGGATGAGAAATAGGAAAAACTGGCTTATGTCCAAACAAATTGGTTATATTTAACCATTACACTACTGAACTATGCTTTTGCATGGTGAAACTGCCCACATTTAACATTCAGTTGTAAATATACAGTCGCCAAAACACCCTTCAAGGTTAGACTCACATAACCGTGGGAAAGGCAGAATTGCAAACACTCGCACATGCATACATATTCGACCTGTTGGTTCAAGAGTACTGTTGTTTAGATAAGATGAGCCAAAGCAGAGCCTGGCAGGGGAAGCCAAGCTTAAACTGTGAGAGGCACACGTCTGCCGCCAAGCCTCCCCATCCACACACACACACACTGCCCCTGCTCGTTTCTCTTCCAATCCTTATACAGGCATGCCCAGAGTCCCACCTGGCAGCAACGGACTTAGTGAAAGGGAGAGATAGCTCACCACCTTTCATCCTGTCCTGGTACCATGTACAATGCTCCAGCCAATCTACCTAGCAAAACATGAGTGAAAAGAAAATGTATAATAGATGGCCGCTGCCATTTCACCTTCCTGTCATCTAACACTTAACACTTGAACATTCTCTAAGGACATTTATAGTCACAGCAGAAACCCATGTACCTGTCGAAGCGCCGAGTAAACATGCCTCTCTTTTGCCCTGTCTTGGCTAGTGCAATGTGCCAGAACACTTTATTCTATTTTCAGACCCTTCTCAGTATTCCTGAATTCCTACAGATATGGGCACATAGAAGTAAATCTAGTCATCCATGTAAGACCAGGCATGCCTTTATAGCTGACTTATTGATATGAGCAGGCAACAAGGCCAGATCTGAGATAGGACAACTGGGTACAGCAAATATGAAGAAAAAAATAAATCAGATAGAACAACTGGGCAGCCTTAAGCTGTCAGTGCAAGAACAAAGTAAATACTTTTCATTCATTCATTCATTCATTCGTTGTCATACCCATTTCATCCTGTTCAAGGCTGCAGTGAGCCACTGCCTAAACAGAAGGACAGAGTGAAAGGCAGAAACCAACCTTATATAGGGTGCCAACCCAACACAGGGCACATACACACACTCAAATGCACAATCACTCACAATAGGACACATCAGAGACAGCAAATGACCTAATGCATGTCTTTGGAATGTGGGAGGAAATCGGAGTACCCGGAGGACACCCACACAGACATGGGATCAACATGCAACATGCACACAAGTGGAGTCCGAACCGAGGAACTCTGGCAATGTAAGGCAACACAGTGGAAACCACCGTACAGTAAGTCCTCGACTTACGACGCAGATCCGTTCCTAGGTGGCGTCATAAACCGATTTTCGGTGCAAGTCGGAACATACGTACATACTGTACATAAATAACATACTGTAAGCACTTATCCTATCCTAACACAGTAATTATCAAAAAACGAGCCGCGTAACCGTGTATTATTCCGCCGCGCACACCAAACACGAAGTTCGCGTTATGACGTTTACGACGCAAAACCACTGAAGTGCGAAACAAGGCTTTATACATTAAATGGGAGATGCATCGTAACCACGAAACGTTGTAACTCGAGACCGTCGTAACCCGAGGACTACCTGTATACATGCACACTGACCAAAAGAATACCTTTAAATTTGTTAACGTGAAACAACGCTAGCAATAATAATACTTTTATTCATAACTGATTCAATTTAATGGTTCCAATTGATTAATTCACTCACTTTCCATTCCTGCTTAATCCTATTAAGAGTAGCAGGGTGCTTGAGGAGCTCCCTGGCAGCATACCGCTCTAGGCAGGAACAACCATTGAACAGGTTGCCAGTCCAAGGAACATGCATGTATCCATTCACTGACAGGGGGACAATTCAGTGATGCCAACTGACATAACAAAATGTCTGTGGAATGTGGAAGGAAACATATACTAACACAAAGAGATCTTGCAAACTCCACACAGACAGTGTCTGGGCTAGGACTCGAATCCAGATCTCTTGGGCTGTGAGGCAACAGCACCAAACATAGCACCACAGTGCCACAATAAAAAATTGATTATTAAAATTAATTAGTACTTGAGGGTGTATTATTTTGTTGTAGTTGACCAACAGGCTGAAAGTCAAATTTTCATCTGTAAAAGTTTACTACAGAAAATCGCAGAATTCAGTTCTCAAAGCATTTTGACTAGAAATATTTGTCTTGGTTCTTGTCGTTTGCACGGGACTTGGCGCACTAGCTTGAACTTGCAGGAGTCGACTCATTTCAACAACTAATTTCAGCCGAAACTCGATTCACAATTCATGATTCTCAAATCAGTACACAGTGATTCAGATTCACAATAGCTCATGCTCGGTGCTGAGTCTCTACAGTACTGTATTCTTAGTGCAAATAATTCCCCCTTGGGTCCTGAAATGGTTACTGATTACAACCAACCCAAAGGAGTTCACCAATACAGTAAGTGTTTTGCATTTAGTTTTCACTTTCAATCCATTACTCACCAAATTATGAGACTCAACACTTTCTCATAAAATAAGTTGTGTGTTAATGATTTTGGCCATCTGTAGGTTCATGTACGTGTTTTAAGCTTGGCTGTTTAGAAGGTCTACAATACAGTATAGACTACATTAAACTCATTTGTTCATGATACAATTAACTTGTGATGGATTTGTCCGAACATATCCACATTGTAAATCAAGGAGCACCTGTACAATACAACTCCATTAATACCTTATACATTGTGGATTTTTGGGGGGTCTGGAACGTATTCATTCAATTTACATTATTCCTTATGGGAAAAATTTGCTCCAAGGTACCACTGCATTTCCATGCTGTATGTAATTCACCATGTGGCCATTGACATTTAAACTCCTTATTGTGGGTGTAGATGCCTCAAGCACATGAAGAGTGTGAGATATACTCCCAGGCTAAAACATAGTTATGACTAAAATTAGGAGAAAACTGGGTTAGCTTCTGAGAAATGTGAATACTGAACCTTGGATTGCACTTAGAGCTTACAGATGGATGCTGGCCAATTCATGCACTGAGAAGGTTCTGTGGGATTTGATCTTCTCTGTATTTGCAACAGTGAGACGTGCTATGATTTGCAACAGTTCCTAATGTTAACCAGATGATTTAAATAACAGCAATTCGACATGGTTATAATTCAGCATGAGCCTCAGGAGGTTTTGTAATACTAAACTTGCAGTATGCTTTTTCGTTATGATTCACAGCCATGCATCTTTCTAGCTGAAGACCTGATGTAGATGTGATGCAAAGAGTGTCTCTCTCACTCTTCCTGGCTGAAGACTAGATGATAAATAGTCTTCCCCTTATCACTAACCCCAAATGAAGACTGTTTATTATGTGCAGCAATGAAACAAGTCATATTGGACTTTGAGTTCAATCCTGTCTCTAAATTTGCATGTAAATTATATCTACTTTAAATGTTGTACCATTAAAAAGCCTGCAGATATGAATTAGCATATAGTTGTAGCATGCCTCAGGCAAAACAAACATTCCATAAACTTTTGTTCTGTCTTTCTCTTTTAAGAGTGAATTTGATACAAATACCAGCAGTTCTGGTCCAACAGAGAGGCTAAAGAACCCAAAGGAGATTAGCCTTTACTTTAATTAGGTACAAAATTAAAGCACCAACCATCCAGCTTGGTATAAAGCTTGTGCTTCTCTGCACTGTCAGCAAAATCTTCCCATCTGTACCTCCCTTTTACCTATAACACAATGTTCCCTGACTCACAATCCTCCTCAATGAAAGAAGCAGATGCTTGTCCTAAATTTTCAATAACATCTCAATGGTTTGATGATCCTATTTGTCATGGAGTACCACAGTAAATCTCTAGCAAACAGTGGCTTTTCAAGGGATTGTCCATTTTATGTCCTTGAGATGTGGTGTAAATATTTCTCTGTTTTAATCAAGTGCTGCTTGGAAGCCATGGTGCATAGTAAGGACTATCGTCTATCACTGTGGATGGAGGGCTCTCACATCTGTCAGCGTGATTGACAAATTGACTGGTCCTTGTAGGTTGGCCAAAAGCCAACCCCAGTGACCTTCTATAGGGAGGTTGCATGGCTATAAATGGCAGTGACCTTCATGTACTAGGGCATGATGATATCCAGTGTAATCACCACCTCTTTTGGTTCTCTCAAGTCTCTCCCAAGAACACAAGGAGGTCTTTTCTGGTGAGACATTGTTCCTGATTAATCACGTCTAGGCTCTATGGTAGGGCTTGTGCCATTTTAATTACCCAAGTCGCCTAATTACTGTATTTTTCCATTCCACAAAAGCTTATTCCCATCAAATGTGCATTCAAAACAGCAGCTCACAATGGTGCAATTAATAAGATGCCTTTAGCATCACTGTAGGTGAATGCATTCGAAAGACATGGACATGAGCATCCCCATTTGAATGTCGTCTTTGTTTGATCCATTCTTGGGAAATTAGTGAAGTGAAAATACAGTGGTGTTTGAAAGTTTGTGAACCCTTTAGAATTTTCAATAATTCTGCATAAATATGACTTAAAACCTCACCAGATTTTAACACAAGTCCTGAAAGTGGATAAAAAGAATTCAGTTACACAAATGAGACAAAAATATTATACTTGGCCATTTATTTATTGAGGAAAATGATCCAATATTACATATTAGTGAGTGGCAAGAGTATGTGGACCTTTGCTTTCACTATCTGGTGTGATCTTTTGTCTCCCAGTTTTCCAACCTGTGCTGTCCCTCTGATGATCTCATTCCTAATCCTGTCCACCCTAGACACTCCTAAAGAGAACCTCAACATCTTAAGTTCTGCCACCTCCAGCTCTGCTTCCTGTCTCTTTGTCAGTGCCACTGTCTCTAAGCCATACAACAAGGCTGGTCTCACTACTCTCTTATAAATCTTTCCTTTCACTTTTGCTGTGACCCTTTTTGTCCTGACACTCTTCTCTACCCACTCCATCCTGCCTGAACTCTCTTCTTTACGTCCCTTTCCACACTCCCCATTTCCTTGGACAGTTGATCCCAAGTACCTGAACTCCTGGACCTTGTGACCACTGATCCCTGTAGCCTGACTTTGTTCCACCTGCCTCCCTTTCATTTACACACATTTTTCATTGTCTTACTACAGGTTGACTTTCATTCCTCTCCTTTCCAGATTATACCTCCACCTCTCCAAGTTCTCTTCTACCTGTTCCCTGTTCTCATTACAGATCACAATGTCGTCTGCAAACATCATAGTCCATCATATATTCCTGTCTGACCTCATCTGTTTAGTGCCCTGTCCATCACCAGAGCAAATAAGAAGGGACTCAGGGCCGATCCTTGATGCAGTCCCACCTCTACCTTGAAGCTATCTGTCACTCCTACAGCACATCTCACCGCTTGTCACGCTGTTATCATACATGTCCTGCACTAATTCTAACGTATTTTTCAGCCACTCAAGACTTCCTCATACACCACCACAGTTACTCCCCTCTGGTACCCTGTCATAAAGCTTTCTCCAAATCCACAAAAGACGGCGTCTTGTTAGCTCTTTCTGACCATCTCTATACTTCTCCATCAGCAGTCTCAAAGAAAAAATCGCATCCATGGTGCTCTTTCTTGGCATGAAAACCATACTGTTTTTGTTCACACACTGTCACCTCCCCTGTCTGAGCCTAGCTTCCACAAAACTCTCTCCCAAATCTTCATTGTGTGGCTCATCAACTTTATGGCCCCTGTAAAAGCCACACCTCTGTACATCACCCTTCTGCTTAAAAATCGGTACAAGTAAGCTTTTCCTCCATTCCTCCAGCATACTCTCATTCACCAGAATGCCATTTAATAAATCTAGTCAAAAACACCACTCCCAGCTCTCCTAGACTTTTCCATACCTCAACCGGTATGTCATCAGGTCCCTCTGCCTTTCCGTTCTTCATCCTTTTCAAAGCTTTCCTCACTTTGTCCTTCCTAATCTTTGCTACATCCTGTTCCACAATTTCTACTCCATCCAACCTTCTTTCCCTTTCATTTTCTACATTCATCAACTCCTCAAAATACTCCTTCCATCTTTCCCTCACCTTCTCCTCACCCGACAGTACATTTCCATTTCTATCCTTGATCACCCTGACATGCTGCACATCCTTTCCAGCTCTATCTCTCTGTCTCACCAGCAGACACAACTCCTTCTCTCCTTTGCACCTTTGCTACCTCCCTCTTTGCCCTGTGCTGCATCTCCTTGTACTCCTGCCTATTCTCTTTAGACCTGTCCCTGTCCCATTTCTTCTTTGCTGACTCTAACCTCCTGCACTTCCTCGTTCCACCACCAGGTTTCCTTTTCATCCTTTGCCTGTCCAGAAGACACACCCAGTACCTTTCTACCTGTCTGTCTAATTACTGTTGCTGCTACTACCCAGTCATCTGGGAGCTCTTTCCTATTAACCAAAGCCTTTCTCAGCTCCTCTCTGAACTCCTTACAACATTCTTCCTTTCTCAACTTCCACCATTTGGTCCTCTGCTCTGCCTTTGTCCTCTTCCTCTTCCTAACCACCATCCTGCACACCACCATCCGATGCTGCCTAGCTACACTCTCCCCTGAAACTACCTTACAATCACCAATCTCTTTTAAGCAACCTCTTCTACATAAGATGTAGTCTACCTGTTTGCTCCTCTCTCCACTCTTATAAGTCACCCTATGCTCCTCCTTCTTTTTGAAATATGTGTTATCCACAGCCATTTCCATCCTCTTTGAAAAATTCACCACCATCTGTCCCCTAGGTTCCTATCCTTAGCACCAAACCTGCCCATCACTTCCTCGTCTCCTTTATTACCTTCACCAACATGACCATTGAAATCTGCACCAATCACCAGTCTCTCCTCCCTGGGAATGCTCTCAACCACTTCATCTAACTCCCCCCAGAATCTCTCTTTCTCCTCTAACTCACAGCCAAGTTGTGGTGCATAGCCACTAACAACATTCACCATTACACCCTCAATTTCCAGCTTTAGACATATTATCCTATCTGACACCCTTTTCACCTCAACGACATTCTTTACATAGTCCTTCCTCAGGACCACACCAACTCCATTTCTCTTCCTATCCACACCATGGTAGAACAGTTTAAACCCTGCACCAATGCATCGATGCTTGCTACCCTTCCACTTTGTCTCCTGCACACACAAAACATCGACCTTTCTCCTCTGCATCATATCAGCCAGCTCTACCTTTCCCTGTCATCGTCCCTACATTTAGGGTTGCTACCCTCAGTGCTATATTCTTGCTGCTCCTGATTTCTCTCTGTCTCCTCACACGCTTCCCTCTTCGTCTTCAGCAAACAGTAGTCCAATTTCCGCTGGTACCCTGTTTGCTACCAGTACCAGTGGCGGTCGTTGTTAACCGGGACCGCGACCGATGTGGTGAAATTATTATGAACTCGCATATTTTATTTGGCAAATGTTTTACATCGGATGCCCTTCCTGACGCAGCCCTCACCATTTATCCGGGCTTGGGACCGGCACTAGAACTATCCTGGCTGAGCAATCTAGCGGCTGGTTTCCGAAATTACTGTTTATATGCACACTAAATCGAGATATCTATATAAAAACTTAACAGAGATGTACATTAAATGTAATGTGAACTACAATGGCAGGACATTTAGTTTAATGGTATCAATAAAATAGAAAGTAAAACAAAAATTATAGGCAATAGTTTAGAAAAATGGTTTGTTATATCTATAATTACCATTCCTAGTTGCTGCAAGTTACAGAACCTGAGCAAGTTTTATGATGATAATGAGATGGAACTGTTTCCCAAATGTTATTGGGAAAGGCAAAAAGGGGGAAAACATGCATCACACAGGCAATGGCCATTTTGAGACTTGAACCTGCACAACCTTAAAGGCTCTATAGTTTACTATACAGTACATGTGTAACAGTATGTGTGTATTACCTTTTCATAAAGGGTAGGTTTCAATACTGTGACATATTAATGCAACTACAGTTATATGATGGTAGCAATTTAGGACAAAAATTTAGGGGGGTTAATACAGTGTCCCTCAAAGAAAAATGAATGAGTTTATAGTAAGAACACAAGAAATAACTGGAGGAAGAAGGATGATGAGAGTACATGCAAAAGAGTTGTCCTAATGACTGAACTGCTGAGGCAGAGAGGCCCTCACTGTGCCAAGGAGAAAACATGACGATCCCTGCCAAGGTTTTTCACATCTGGGAGCAAGCATTCGATGCAATCTCTCTCTCCCCTCCCACTTCCCACCTCCCAGCTCGACCTCACGGCTACAAACATCTGGTGCACAATCCCACATTGAAAACTGATCCCTCAGCTGGGCCAAGCACCCAACTAGGATTGGCTGAGAGTTTCTGTAAAATCCTGACATTGCACTCCTACCAGCATTGTGCTACCATCCTGAAGGGGCTCTGTCAGTAGTCTGTCAGTCTTTTTTTTCTTTTTTAAAGCTCAGAGCTATCATATTTAGAGGCATACAATCTCAGTGGAAAAATGTCATTAAAGAATGATAGAAAATGAGTCTAATTTTAATCAAACCCACTCTAGTCTAATGGCTGGTAAATTATAATGGTGATTTTCTCCTTTTCAAACTTCAGCGATGCTCATTAGAAACAACTTTAAGGGTCAGATAGCTGTACGCTTATTTCCCTCTTAATTCTGTATATCAGTGTTTCAGGCTCAAACAGAGGAAGTAATCTGAGGAGAAAATGAGCTTACTTTGATATGATATTATTACAACACTCTAGATGAACATTGGGACCAGGTTTATGTCCCTTCAGTTTCCCAGGAAATGAAGAAAATGAAAACTAATGTCATTCTAGATCTTAATGAAAATCACTGTGGAAATCATTCCCTTGCATTTAATGAGCTAATAGTCTGTAAATCCTCTACTATTCAATCACTAGAATGTAATCATGGCATTTCTGTGGTTAATACCTTTTACCCTAAAGTACATGTTCATTAGAATGTATCTGAACCTGCACATCTGAGTTGTGCAAAAGCCTTCACATTGGAACTGGAGGGTCATCAGCATTAGCATCTACGTGTTTTAAATGGTGTATGCGCATTGTCTAGGAGGACGTACTGGTCTCCTGTGATTCATCTTCTGTTTATGGGGTGATGCTTCCTAGGAACATAATATCCTAAATTGTAAATGTTTCAGAACAGTAAAATCACTGATTGTCTGAAAAGACACTATAAGTGTAATTATGATACTATAAGTTCCAAAAGCAAGAGCTTCAAAACAAGTACAAATGCTGCAAATGCAAATAAAAAAGGCTTTTGGTGTGTGCAAACTGCAGTTTGTGTGTTCAGACTGGAAAAGTAAGGCTTTGCTTTCAAAACCTAGATGACAGTAGAAGTATTTAGAAGTCAACAAAGTGATGTTTTTAATTTTTTTTTTTTTTTTTTTTGCACTAAAGGTTATGGCAGAACAGTTTTGCTTAACAGTCAACACATCAACAAATAATTTATGCTGTATACAGACATAAGTCAGGAGCAAACAACTTTCTGGATTTTAACATTGCCAACTGCTATGGAGGCTAATTTGCGTCTTCAGTGTTGTGTGGTTCCGCAATTGTTTAATAATGTCAATTTAAAGCATAAAGTTGGTGCTGAATGTGAGAACTGTATCATTGCATAATCCACATGCCTTATACATTCACACACAATGTGTAATGCAGAATATAGAACATAATACAGCATTTGCCATTCAGTGAATCACTGAAAAATTAGCACAGACTAGGGGCGCAACCATACAGAAAGTTCACGATATGATACGTATTGCTGTTTTTGCTCCATGATACGATATATTTTCGATACAAAATCAAGAAAGAAATTTTCTTTTAATTCCCTTTTTAATGTAGAGATCTAGGAGGCCAATATAACTTCCTGCTCTGCAAGCTTGGAAAATGGCTTAATTTGCTAGGGTTAATAAAAAGCACCAAAGAGCTCTGCCATTGCTGATTCCTTTTTTGAAGGGCATGGTCCAGGCACCTCAGAGCCCACACACTCTTCTGAAGAATTTGTCTCCATATTCTCTCTAGCATTGCACTATAGAGATACATTATGAAAACGTATTTATTATATTTGAGTTTCTACTTACTCACATTAACCAAATTTCCTATTTCTGATGCTGCCCAATGCTTAAAATCTCTGTGGTGAGATTATATGTTCTTTCCTTACTTTCCGTATCTAGACAGAGCACAGAACCGATTACAGAACCTGCTGCTAGATGTCGCATGTGTAGGGCAACAGCATGCCTGAACTGTTGGTCTAGAACTGTGGCTGACCCTCCTGCTCTACAGAGGACTGCATCTCAGTAGCGCCATTTGACGAACAGCTCAGTAAAGTTTTTATAAAATAAAATCTTAATGTATGGCTGGTATCGTATCGAAACCCCTGTATTGAAAAACAAAAATGCATATTACTACAGTGGTGCTTAAAAGTTTGTGAACCCTTTAGAATTTTCTATATTTCTACATAAATATGACCTAAAACATCATCAGATTTTCACACAAGTCCTAAAAGTAGATAAAGAGAACCCATTTAAACAAATGAGACAAAATATTATACTTGGTCATTTATTTATTGAGGAAAATGATCCAACATCACATATTAATGAGTGAGAACCTTATTCCAAACATGGTGGTGGTAGAATCATGGTTTGGGTCTGTTTTGGTGCGTCTTTTATATATATATATTATTCAGAATTCATTGTTGCAATCGTCCTGGCCCAGATGTTGCAAAACAGGCCCAAACCATGATACTACCACCTCCATGTTTCACAGATGGAAAACACATTCTTATGCTGGAATGCAGTGTTATCCTTTTTCCAAAAATAATTTTCTTTTAAACTGAAAAGTTCTATTTTGGTTTGGAGAATTCTAAAGGAAAATGTCAGGACATCTGTCCTTGAACTGAATCTCAAGAGAAGGTGGGTCATGCAGCAAGACAACGACCCTAAGCACACAAGTCGTTCTACCAAAGAATGGTTAAAGAAGAATAAAGTTCATGTTTTGGAATGGCCAAGTCAAAGTCCTGACCTTAATCCAATCTAAGTGTTGTGGAAGGACCTGAAACGAGCAGGTAATGTGAGAAAACCCACCAACATCCCAGAGTTGAAGCTGTTCTGTATGGAGGAATGGGCTAAAATTCCTCCAAGCCAGTGTGCAGGACTGATCAACAGTTACAGGAAACGTTTAGTTGCAGTTATTGCTGCACAAGAGGGTCACACCAGATACTGCAAGCAAAGGTTCACATACTGAACCTTTAACAGATTAATTCACTTTACATTATCCCTTAATTTGCTCGGTACTTATCGTTTCGGTACTCGACAAGTGTTCTGGAACGAATTAACCAACCAATGTACCAATGTATAACTCTATCATGGTTAATGTTAATGTATTTATATCATGTAACCAGAAGAGCTTCCGGGTTTACTCATCTTGCCCTCTTGTTTCATCATTCAGAGGTAAAACCAGAATTATATTACATTTCAAGAATCCTTTAAAAGCATTGTTATTTTCCCATCATAACACTCACAGGCTTTTAGCTGTTTGCAGCAGCTGCTCGTGATTTCCTATGCCACTAAAAGCTTTCTGAAGGTTGTGTTTCCAACGCTCCCTGTTGCTCAGCAGATGCCATATTTGCTTTGTATAGGGAATTAACCAAGATGATGAATTACAGCAGAAGTGTCAGCATTATTTGAATACATTTTGTCTGTTCTTCTCAGCTGCAGACACATCTGACTTTTAATGGATAGCAGCCAACCTCTAACAGGTACAGTATTAAAACAACAAAAGACCAATAACAAAGATGGTAAAAGCATATAAGAAAAAACAACATTTTAAGCATTTTCACTTTTCGGTACTTGATTGTGGAAAAACTCCACTCGTGTGAATGTGTACTGAGTTTATATTGATTATATAACCGTTTTGTTATTTAACAGCAAACACATATTTAATCCAGACAGTGATCTAATGTATGCATGCAAATTTATATACAAACAATACATTCAGATGAGTAATAAAGTAAGCCATTTAATGGCTGATGCTGATCTTCAGGAGAAGTGTGGCTCGAGCAGACACTGCACTAATCCGCATCGGATTGTTTACATCGGTTTACATTTCCAAATGCTAACGCACTTCGCAGTGACTTTGTAGAGATGCAGTCAGTAAACGATAAGGTGAAGACTTTGTGTTTGCTTATGTGATGGATTCCCTGACAGGCACTACCAAACTGCATGTAGAAAGGAAACAAGTAAAGACATATAAAGTTAACATTAATCTTGCTTACCTATCATAGATAACACTATCAAGCTATTAATCTAGCCAGCTAATTGTTGCAGCGAGCTTGCTCGCTTGCTTATTTATCTGAAAACAAGTACAGATGTCCCCATCTCCTAGCTCTGGCATTAAAATACTGACTATCCCAGCATCTTCATGCCAGTTGAGCAGGTCTGATGAAAGGAAACACGCAGCCTAATAAAAAAAACGCTATTTATAATATTTCAACACAGACATGATTGAATTATATACTCCCTTTGTAAAACAGAAAGGCCTCGTTTGAAATATCACACATTAATGCCATGTATATTGACAAATTCAAAACTGAAATGCTTTCGCTTACTTCAGCACCTCTCTGTCCGGTTTATAGTGTGTTCGTAATGTATGCATTTCAAAACATAGTTGGCACAAGCAAATAAAAACGTCAGAACATCATGCTGAATGACGGAAGAGATAACAAGCTTTCTAAAAGCCTTACCACACCGACACAGAAATAAACAACACACTGGCCAAATGCAAGCTGATCTTGTAACCTAACTACCGTATTTTCCGGACCATAAAGCGCACCGGGTTATAAGGCGCGATATCAATGATCGACTGCTAACGGATCTATTTTCATACATAAAGTGCACCGGGTTATAAGGCGCATGAAATGAAACAAAACTCTTAAGTTCCCTCGGAAGCTCAGTTTGGTCTGTACATGGCTCAGGGCGTCTTCTTGCTTCCTCCACTTCCGTATCATTGATTCGTTAATGTTGAATTCTCTCACAGCTGCTCTATGTCCATGTTGTACTGCGTGACTGATAGCGTTGTGTTTGAAATCCGCTTTGAAAAATAAATGAATGAATGCACGTACCTAACGTTGAAGCACATACCGTATTACTCTGCGCGATGCTGCGCACTACGGTGGCCGTGAGCTTCGTAACTTACCAACGCCGTGCTAAAACATTTTGACAGATTTTATGAGCGCCGTGTACCATCTACAATCGGTTCTAGGTCAGAAGGCTCAACCAGAATTAATTCATACATTAAACGCACCGCATTTAAAGGCGCACTGTCGATTGTTGAGAAAATTTAAGGATTTTAAGTGCGCCTTATGGTCCGAAAAATACGGTATATGCTTTGTGTGAGAAGCGCCATCTAGCGATCATTGTGTCAAGAACAACATCCTCATGTAAAGACTCGGTGGTCTTTTTGGCCGCTCTAGCGGCGCTTTAGGTAGGTAAACCCAGTGTGGTGCTACTAGTTGGAGGTCCCAGCGATCAAATTACAGGAGCTCTGCACTTCTAGGTATATGTAGGTCAAACCTAGTGTCAGCACAGATAACGTCATGGTAAGATTCCACTGTGCATGTGTAAGTCATAAAATAGTCAAACGTGTAGTTCTGAAAAACAATATAAATAATCCAGCCATAATACATGTCACAGACTGGTTCTAAGCCATCTTACTTTCCTTTCTTCAAGGTTGACCTTCAAAGTGAAAGTGGTTAAAGATAAATTGGTAAAAGATTTCAGATTAATGGACTTGAACTGAACTTGCATACTTCTGATCTCGGTCTCATCTCTGACTCATATCTTGGTCTTGGACTCATCTAAGGTACGCTCGAACATCACTAAAATGTAAAACCTTCAGGCTCTATATAGCCTAAATATAAGTTGCATTAATATATATATATATATATATATATATATATATATATATGTTATAAATAAAAAATATATTATATACATTAATATCTTATAAAATAAAATAATAAAAGTTTATGAACCCATCCTGTGCTTGCCTAGAACCAAAACCATTTGCAAAGCTCTTGCTTGTAATTATGCCCTGAAGGGATATTCACAAGCTACATTTAGGTTGCACACATGTACTTTAATTCCAAATGCACGTGGCGGGAGTAGGAAAAAACCCTCAAGATGTAAATTACTCTTTTTATACTTAATTATAATGTTTCAATGGCATTGGCGGCTGGTGGTTTTTAAACAGGGGAAGCACACGTTAACATATGATCACTTCATTTTACTGGCTAGCCATAGCATATCGGAAGCAAAGGGATTCTTATATATCGTACCTGTCCACTGCCGGCGAAGCCCATATAAGGCTCAAAATGACATGTTCAAATATATTTCTCCAATTAGTATTAGCCTTTAGTTTTTTTTTTTGTTTTGCTTTTTTTTTTTCAAACACATGCATGATTGCTCCATAAAGTCTCAGAGATGCACACGTTTCAATGACTGTCTAAGAAGTCTGGGGCTTCATAGCAGCTTTTCCATGCTGTGCTGCATTGTTCACTGTGAGGAGTTTGAATTTAATGAGTGACCAGCATAATACTGCAGTGAGATGTTTGATCATTTGATTCGCTAATATACTGAATTCCACCAAGATTAATTAAAACTACAGACACTTTGATAAACATTCCATTACCACATTTTAACGAAATTGAAGGGAAGTTGGGTTTCCCATGTAGTTTTGAAGCAATTCTATGCGGTCAATACGTTTTTACTATCTCCACTGCAATATAAAAGCAACTCTATCTGCCAGTTCCTAGAGTAAGGCAAGTCAGAAACATAATTCATTCTTGTAGTCACTTCCTTTCAGTGGTCTTTTGTTTTGATCTCCTTCATTATCAAGTACTGTATCATTTTCTTATCAGTTGTTCCGATAATAATCCCCTTTCCGCTGAACTGCAGAACAAAGTAAACCGGATGAGATTGATTGGGAGGCAGGTGAAGGCTACCATTTTGCTGGATTAAAGCCTGCTACTCTGTGTTTAGTGTATAGAGATGGATGGAAGTCTGAGTATTGCCAGATATCTCTAAAGATATCTGGCAATACTCAGGACATTTCCTCACTACAATATTTCAGTCAGTCCCATGCTTGATTACTGGTATTTTTTACTCACCGACCTCTTTTCATCTCCCCTCTACGAATACTGCTGTCCAACTCGTTCATCATATCCTGAACTTCTCTTATGTAACTCCCCTACCGAGGTCAAATTATAGATTCTACTTTGCAAGAGAGAAAATCAAGCTATTGTCCTTGTATTGCAGATCTCAAAGGGTTTGACACACTATCAAAGTGTACCACTACTTTAGGATGTCTGCCTGCTTTAAGATCTAAGCTGCCTGGTCAACTGTAAGTGTTGTTATTCTGAAGTGGAAATGTCTAAATGCACGGCAGCTATGATGTGAAGAGGTAGGTCACACTGGCTTCGCCTGCAGAGTGCTAAGGGGCATATAAAATTGTCTGAGCTCAATGCCAAGCATCGCCTGGGGAGGTGTAAAGCACATTGCACTGAACAAACTTTCCTTTAAATAATCCTGTTTCATCTACCAGCAGTCATATGGAGCTTGCTTTGCTTGGTGAATGCCAAGCAAACACTACATAAGGCATAGTGCCAACTAAAAGGTTGGGTGAGGACCGAATAAAATGGTCTGTAAGGCTCGATTCACTCACTCACTGGTTTTCCATACCTGCTTAATTAATTCCATGGGGCCCATTTGAGTTCTTCTGGTACCACAGTTCATACCTAAATAATGTACCTGCAACTATTTGTAAGAAGAATACAAACAGTCCAAAGAAGACTCATGAACACTGAGGCCATCCAGGCCATTAGGATGTGAACTAGCATTTCTACTTCTGCAAAGGCAAGAAACTGCGTTAGTGCTGTTCATTAGCAGGCGCCGAGCTGTAAGCATGTGTGTGTAGGCCTGTCAGTTGCCCTGAGAAACACATGATAAGATCATTTTCCCACCAAAGGCCAACTAAAGCTTATCACTGCATCACTATGGGCTATGGCTACTGAAACAAACATCTCTTGGTGGAAAGGCGTGAAATGAAGTCACATTAACCTCCATACAAGCATGCCTGTTGATTTATTTATTTAATTATTCGTTTAATTATTTACAGTGGTTAGTAATGTTGCATCCAAAATATCATTATGTTTTTTTTGCACGTACCATGTTTGCCCAATAATGAAGCAAGATGATGAACTGAGGAGGAGAGCTGACTCACATAAGAAATTAGACGGAGGATGTGGCTGCTGAAATATTCAGATTGATCTGATTTTTTTCCAGTCCATGAGTAATTTGAAAATCTTTTTTTTTTTACTTTGGAGTTCACAGTCTCTGGTTTGTTTTGCCACTCCAGAGTTTGGAGTGAGATGAAGGATGGAGTGACTGAGGGAGATGAAGGAAACATGAATCCAAATGGAAACATTTTTGTGGTATCCCAGTGAGTAATTTCTAGAACCCTCGCTACACTAGCTTATGCAAATACTCAGGTCACATATAAAGCCAATATAAAGAACGTTATTATAATTATATAATTAAAATAACTATGAACACAGTTACCTTCAACGAACACTTGGTACAAACAGTTTTTCCCTATACATTCATATATGTGCTACATATGTGCATATAAGTGCATGTAATCATAATAGGCTGAATTGATAGGCTTCTGACATTTGTTTTTCAACTTTTATTTATGAAGTTACTAAGTAATTAACACCAAAACTACAATTAAACAAACCACACAGACTGCAGGAAACAGAGTTAGTGTTTGCAGACCAAATATTTCAGGCAAAGTGTTTATTCCACAGGCTGGTGCTGGACCTTGCAGGAAATCCCATTATTCATTAATGCAATGCAAAATTTACTATTCATGCAGGATGCAAGGAATGTTTGTGGGTTCTGATTTTTGGAATATTACATTATACTATAATCAAACAAATTGGCATTCTTTTGTTTTGCTTTATTAATATATCATTCTGTTTCATGGTAATGTGTAAGTGTGATTAGTACTTATGACTATAATAGTCCTTATGACTACCTAAGTAGGTTTAAGTTTTCTATTGGTTTCCTGTACATATACATTTGGTTTAAATCCCAGGGTCGTTAAACCAATTA
This sequence comes from Ancistrus triradiatus, assembly GCA_025084515.1. Classification (NCBI taxonomy): domain Eukaryota; kingdom Metazoa; phylum Chordata; class Actinopteri; order Siluriformes; family Loricariidae; genus Ancistrus; species Ancistrus triradiatus. Next base: position 111,345 of record JAJAGP010001755.1, read on the forward strand.
TGAAAGGTGGTTTTTAATTAGTTCTAATTGGTCTGTGTACTGTATCCCATAACCCAAACAAGGTCCATGTTTTTTACTGTTTTTAATTTCTGTCTGCTTTGTGAGACCTGACTACTTATTAATGAGGGTTATTCCTGGTCATGTTCTGACTGACATGGTATTGATATAATAACAATAATTTGTCACTTTGTTTGTTCAATAAGAAGTTGCACTTTATTAATTCTAATGTTTAAGATGAAGATAAATCCCAGTAGACTTTGGAATGAATAAGAGTGTGCCGGTGTGTGTGTGTGTGTGTGTGTTGAGGGGGGTATTGTTATCTACAAAAAGGTGGTCACTGCAGAAAATGTTTGGGAACCACTGATCTAAGCAATAATACTAGAGATGATAAATGAGTGCAAAGACTCCGCCATTGTTTACTATGGTATTGCCTAGGGTTAACCTTAGAGTTTACATCAGCCTGCTACATTACTTTGTATCAGATCCTGCTAATGATATTCTCACCATCTGAGTGTGCTACTCTGATCACAATAAAGAAAAAAGAGGGGAAAAAATCCAACATGCAAATGTTTGCTGTGTTAATTGGGAAGCAGTATTCATTAGGTGCATTTCACACTGTACCGGTCTAATGTGTTTCAACAAGAGTAAGAGCTGATTTTACCCAGTAAGCATGTTCACAAAGCTGCTTCCACACTGTCTGACATGTCCTTAGTGTGTGGTGTATAGAGATAGTTTTCATGCACAAGTAATATGTCTGTGTAGACAGTGGTGCTTGAATGTGTGTGACCCCTTTAGAATTTTTTATATTTCTGCATAAATATGACCTAAAACATCATCAGATTTTCACACAAGACCTAAAAGTAGATAAACAGAACTCAGTTAAACAAATGAAACAAAAATATTATACTTGGTCATTTATTTATTGAGGAAAATGATAAAATATTTTCAAATAGTTGGCGAGGTCACAAAGGACCCCAGGGTAACTTCTAAGCAACTAAAGACCTTGCAAACATTGACTAATGTTCATGAGTCCACCCTCAGAAGAACACTAAACAACAATGGTGTGCATGGCAGGGTTGCAAGGAGAAAGCCACTCCTCTCCAAAAAGAACATTGCTGCTCGTCTGCAGTTTGCTAAAGATCACGTGGACAAGCCAGAAGGCTACTGGACGAATGTTTTGTGGACGGATGAAACCAAAATAGAACTTTTCAGTTTAAAAGAAAATTGTTATGTTTGGAAAAAGGAAAACACTGCATTCCAGCATAAGAACCTTATCCCATTCCCAAACATGGTGGTGGTAGTATCATGGTTTGGGCCTGTTTTGCTGCATCTGGGCCAGGACGGCTTGCCAGCATTGATGGAACAATGAATTCTGAATTATATAAGACAATTCTAAAGGAAAATGTCAGGACATCTGTCCTTGAACTGAATCTCAAGAGAGGTGGGTCATGTAGCAAGACAACGACCCTAAGCACACAAGTCATTCTACCAAATAATGGTTATAGAAGAATAAACTTAATGTTTTGGAATGGCCAAGTCAAAGTCCTGACCTTAATCCAATCGAAATGTTGTGGAAAGACCTGAAGTGAGCAGTTAATGTGAGGAAACCCACCAACATCCCAGAGCTGAAGCTGTTCTGTATGGAGGAATGGGATAAAATTCCTCCAAGCCGGTGTGCAGGACTGATCAACAGTTACAGGAAACATTTAGCTGCAGTTATTGCTGCACAGGGGGGTCACACCAGATACTGAAAGCAAAGGTTCACATACATTTGCCAGTCACTAATATGTAATATTAGATCATATTCCTCAATAAATAAATGGCCAAGTATAATATTTTTGTCTCATTTGTTTAACTGGGTTTTTATCTACTTGTACTACTTGTGTGAAAATCTGATGACGTTGTAGGTCTTATTTATGCAGAATTATAGAAAATTCTAAAGGTTTCACAAACTTTCAAGCACCACTATATATGAATTTCTTTGCTCTTTATCTATTATACACACATCGACAGTCTCCCAGCACAATCACCTCAACTCTTCCATTTCCCTTTACAACCTATCACATATGACAGCACAAGGTTGGTTTCTTTTTGATATACCATTAGATTTAAAATTCGCTTATAGCCTTCATATTTATGCATTAGCAAAAACTGGTTGACATCCCTTACAACAAAGGCAATTCTGACTTCTGTTCATGAGAAGTCTCCGTTCTTATTGCACTGTTTTACTTAAACTATAAAAATGGCCTTTTTTTGTCACAACCAACTATATTAAAAATAAACTGGTGCAATGCCAGCAATTTATAGCTCATCTCCAGGAGTTTGAAATGTGATGGGTGAAGAGTAACACCAGAGTCATGTTCACATAAAACCCCACCACTAACAGCTACTGCAGAATCTGATCATGACCATGTACACTGCTGTTACAGAACATCATGACTGCGGTTGCCAAACATTCTACAATGTACAAAGTAACATCATACAACACATTAGAAAACATGTTGCCCTCTCACAAGCAAGTGTTAAAAATAAAATAAAATGCCACCTGATTTTTTTTGTCCTTACCACAACCGTAGCTGATCTTTTTTTTTTTTTTACCTAAAATATGGGATATTTGTGAATTATTTTAATTTTTAGTTTCCATTTTGTGACACTAGACTAGCAAAACCTTGGTTAATCTTGGTAAACTAATATGCAAAACAACCAACGCCTGCAGGAACAGTTAAAAATCTAATAGATATTGGGAGAAATTAAAATATAATAACCCAAATTTAGCAAAATTAATCATTAAAACAGATTCACTAACAGATTAGGCCAGAAAATGTGTGTAAATTTTTTTCTATGCAACAATTCTCATGGCCACATATTTATGAGTTATTAATTCCATGAAATTCCGAACAAACTTTTAATGCAACTGTACTCCTACTGCAAGGACAGGGTGATGATTAAGTGAACTCAAACAGAAAGTGACAGTGGTGGCCTAATAACTAAGACTCAGCACTACTAAATTGAATGGTTGAGGGTTCAAATCCTGTTTTTTCCAAACTGTAACTATTAGAGCATTAAGCAAGGTCCTTAACGTTCTACTGCTGAGTACTTTAAGCCACTCTGGATAAGAGCACCTGCTAAATGAAAAATGTAAATCTCACAGCCATAATTAGAAGGACAGTGATTGGGCATAAAAGTACTGGATTACTGATGAGTTCAAAACCCAGCACTGCCATGTTGCCACTGTTGCTTTTCTGAATTGTAATTTGATAGCATAAATAGGACATTATGAATTGTAACTCACTCTAGATAAGGGGATCTACTACAAGTTGTAATAAGTACTTGCTCAAAGTGAAGAAAAACACTGGCTTCATTAAACTTGAATTCAACTTAAATACCGCCTAATCTATAACAGACTGTTGCCTTAAGTGTTTTAAACCAAAAGTTCAAGAATGTATCAAATGAAAAATGAGAAAGAGCAGAGCACGGAGCTTTGTTTCTGTTGGCTGATTATGGCTAAGCATAACTGATTGTTCCAACATTCACTATTGATTCTTGAGCAAGGATTTTTTTTCTTCTAGGAATGGTATCCAGATTGATTCTGCCAACTATAAAACGTATTAAAGTGAGAGAACAGATCATCACAAGAGTTATGAATGCATTTCAGATTGTATGAATGTATCAGTTAACAGAGTTACAGAGTGGAAGGGCTGTGTTGGAAGCTGTTAGCAACATCCACTTTGAATGGTTAGCAATTTCTCTTGAGGTATCTGCAATTACTGTAACTGATTAGCTCACAAGATACAATGGATACAATGAAAACAAACTGATACAATGGAGAGAAAGTGAAATTAAATATTTATGCTATAGATGAGCCTTTGGGAGCCAGTAAGGATTATGCTCACACAATGCTCCATTATGTAACGTTGTGCAAAGGAGCTAATGATTTTGCTGCTTAAAGTAATGCACATTGCAATTTTCATTACAATTGTAGAATTTCATGAATCTTGAGGTCCTTTCCAAACATTTTAACACTTTAAAATTAAGTAGAAACACAGATAACAATGACTGCTATAGCAAAACTATTATATTGCATCATGCTGTAGCCTGAAGGTACAAAAATTAAATACCTTCAAATGCACTGGCATTAGGAACACAAGCCTAACTAAGGATGTATCATAAACTAGCAGACTCTGGTGGCAACCTCAGGCTCTGAATGTGGGGAGTTTGCATATACTCTCCGTGCCATGTGTGTTTTTCTCTGTGTACTCTGGTTTCCTCCCACAATCTAAATAGATGCTTTAGGTTAACTGTTTGCTCTAAATTGTCTCAGTTTGAGTGTGTTTGACTATTACCATTACAACCTTGCTCTTGTCACGAATAGCGATTGATGCTGAGATGATGTTAAATAAATAAGTACCCCTGCTCAGTCTTCTGGGAATTAAACAAGTTAGATGCAGAAAAACAAAGCTAGCTACATAGCTAGTTTATCATGCCCTTAAAATATCCCCTTTAATCAGCTGGTGGTATCTGGTTTTTCAATTAGTCTGTGGTTTATGGCTTTTTGCATTATTTTACTTATCCAAGTGATGTGAGACTAGAGTTTTCCCAATAACAAGTACAATTAAGTTTGTGCAGTGGTTCCTTAAAAGTCTAATTGACAGTTGGGGCAAAAAAGTATTTAGTCAGCGACTGATTGTGCAAGTTCTCTGACTTAGAAAGATGAGGGAGGTCTGCAATTTTCATCATAGGTTCACTTCAACTATCAGAGACAAAATGAGAAAAAAAAATCCAGGAAATCACATTGTAGGATTTTAAAATAATTTAATTATAAATCATAGTGGAAAATAAGTATTTGGTCACCCACAAACAACAAGATTTCTGGCTCTCACAGACCTGTAACTTCTTCTTTAAGAAGCTCTTCTGTCCTCCACTCGTTACCTGTATTAATGGCACCTGTTTGACCTCGTTATCTGTATAACAGCAACCTGTCCACAGCCTCAAACAGTCAGACTCCAAACTCAACCATGGCCAAGACCAAAGAGCTCTCGAAGGACGCCCTTATCCAGAGCGACTTACAACAGATACAGTCTTAGCAATTACAACTGTTATAATCCAACCAATTGTAAGTTGAAGGTCTTGTTCAAGGACCCAACAGTGGCAGCTTGGCAGAGGTGGGATTTGAACCTTTGACCTTTTGGTCCACAGTCCAGTACCTTAACCACTAGGTTTTTCATGTCTAGTTGTCTTGTTTCTAGTCATCTCTATTTCAGTGATTGTTTTTTTTTAAATGTACAGCACACTGGTACACTGACTATCCTTCATCTCCTCGACTCACATTCGGTTTTATTACATGGGGTGGATACAAATTCAGCACTGTGTGCACATTCCAATCCTTCCGTAAAAAGGTTACCACATTTCACATACACTCCCTCACTAGACATATATGGCACTGGGAAAGGGAAACAGAGTTAGACTGATGGAGTATGTGTGGACAAAAATGAAGGGGGGTGGGGGTGCATTGAACGTGTGGTGTGAGAGTACTGGAGTTACGAAGAAATGAAGATAGATGATGGCTATAGTGCGTTCCCTGCACCTCTTCCTTCTAGAAACACTCTCAAAAGGGGGAAAGGATGTAATGTTGGTCTACATAAAAGCAGAATGATTGAATTTTTCATATATAGGGTGTCCGGCAGCACACTGGCTACTATCGAGGGAGTGTATTTGTGTTTTGATGAGTTATATGGTCAGTGTAACAGGTTTGAGTATGGGTGCAGCATATTGTGACTAAATTTCAGTAACAATTAGACTGGCAAACAAAAATTATGTGATGTTTCTCACATGACACTCCAGCATGGCATCACATTCACAAGCCTTAACACAAGAACTTATATATTAAATAATAAATCCCTTAGGACACTTTATTTCTTTTCACCCATCTCTCTGAAACACTTGCAAAGAACTCCAGATAGTACAAAAAAAGTTAGTCAAACTGACAATAAAATAAATGAGAAACATAATGGAGGCCCTGCAATCCCAGGTTCATTTTCTATGACACATGGGCTTGCATATGCATGCAATGATGTGCTGCACTATAAATCAAAATACCCGTTCACCCGACAGGATCGGTTAAATGCTTTTCTCTCTAGCGGCCCAACGCTGTGAGTGCAATCAATAGTGGGTGATGATTAAGTGTGGGGGAACACACCGCACTGCTAGGGGTGGGAAAGAGAATGTAAGAGATAAACCCACACCTTGACAAGAGACGGAGCTGCAAAATTATCATCAACAATTTCCTGGCAACTTCATTAAAACGACAGTGCCACTGGGCACAATCATTAGCCATGGCACTAATGAACACAAATCATTGTTAACCACTGACACAGCAACAAGTATTATGAGGCGACAAGTCTCATAATTATTAATAACTGTGTATATCTCAATCAACCTCACACAAATGTGTATTTGCAAATCTGTAATAAGTCTACACAATTAAATTACAAGTAATAAAATGTTCATTTAGGGATAGCGCAAAGCAAGTGCATTTCCCTTTTCAAATGACTTAATTTGCAAGAATCTAATCGTATTAGGCATATATTAATTAAATTCTGATTATCCCATAAGGTTTGAACTAACGTTAGTTTGCTAAGATTGAAAGCTGCTCAAAGACAGAGTGTAGCGCCTATGTCTCTGAGATTAGAGCGAGCTGCTGGAAACAGCCCCGCTGCTCATTTGTATTTTGTATGTTCCCCATTTGCTGTAACACTTTAGCTGGCATGGACTCCACAAGTTTATGAAAATGAAGATCCATGTTAGCATGATTTCAAACAATTTCTTGTGATGTTACTGAATACTTGGCTTTCTCTTTCTTCAAGTACCCACATAAATGTTTAATGGGGTTTAGGTCAGGTGACTGTGAAGGAAAGTCCATGGCAATCAGCACTGCTTGATCTTCTCCAGTCTTCAAGTAGTTGTTGCAAAGATTTAAGGTGTGTTTTGGATCATGAATCCTTCCCAATGAAGATCCAAACAAGCATTTTACTAGTGGTCTCAGACTTTTGGCACCCACTGTGTATTTTATTGTTAACTCCCAGATTGTGAGGAAGACTTTGCCAAATATAAAAATAACATTTAACTTGAAATATTTTGTTAGTACATGATACATTTAATGGATCCATGAGAAGAGTTCCTGAGGCTCAGAACTTCAACATGAGAAAGGCTGAGAAAACCTAGCAGGCACTATTGATCTTAGTGAGTGCTAATAAATCTCCCGAAACAAGCACCTAATGAGTGCTGGACAGAATTACAGTGTATATTTGACGTAAAAAAAAAAAAAGTAAAAAAGAAAAACCCTCACTCAATAAGCGTGCTGTCTTTAGGAGAAAGAGGCCACTAATACATTTATGTGGATTGTGTCAAATAAATCTGACAAGCTCTTCTTCTTAATGTCAAGTCTTTCCAAGTAGCTGTGGAGAAATTCTGCTCATTAGATGTGAATGCATTCATCCAAGAAGTGTCACATATTACAGCTGACCGCGTCTCATTCTCGCTGACCGTGACAGTCTTTACCTGCTCAGGTATTGCACACAGGGGCACTTTATCAAGGCCTTGTCACCATGCCCTTCTGGTGACCTGGAAGAGGAAACCGGCCAATACCTGCACCTGTCATGGACAATGAGAGCTAAATTCTAAGTATTGATCCAGAACAACAAGGCATGATACATTTCAATCTCCAGTGCACTGAGGCATGGTGAAGGCAACTAGGAGGACCAAAAACCAAGGCTAACAACACTGTGCTTATCTATGTTATGTTTACATTTGACAAAATCCTGACAGACACATACATTCACAACCATGTATGAACCACACAGCTTGCCAAACAAAACATAGTCGTACGTCATTACTTCAATAGTACTTGGTTACTTCTTTTCACGGGTTACTAACAGTGCCAAGCTGTGCTTAAGATTTCATCAGTGTCAGATGTCCTCTTCCAAATAATCCCAGAGTTCAATAAAACCAAGATGTGTGCTGATTTTCCTACTCAGTAAAGCTGTCTCAGATTTTGACAATTATCCTTTTTCCTCTCTGTGATGTTCTTCTGACCCATTTTACTGACTGGCTATGAGAACGTATCGTGTCAGTGCTTAATTTGTGGCACCTCTAAACTGAACTCCGTCACTTCCATAAGAACAAAATGTTAAATTCGGCTAAATCTATAATGACTCTACTCCCTATGTAGTGAACTGTATGCAGCTTTTACTAATGGCATTTCCAATATTTAAAGTGCACATATCAAACAGGGTTTTTGGCTTAACCTTAGGTCTACATATATCATTTAGAAAGATGCAACAAGTTATTGTGTGATTTTACTGCCTTTTTGGCAGTAACTATTACATGATACAGAAACTACTTTAGGAACTATTAGTGAGACAGGCTGCACCTTTTAGCCTTTTTATTTGTACAGTTAGGCATTGCAAATAATCTAAATAAATAAAAGACTATAACATGCACTCACCGACGACTTCCTTAAGTACTCCTTGCTAGTGCTGGGTTTGATCCACTTTTGCCTTTAGAACTGCTTTAATTCTTCATGGCATATATTCAACAAGGTGCTGGAAACATTCCTAAAAGATTTTGGTCCATATTGACGTGATAGTATCACACAGTCGCTGCAGATTTGTCGGCTACACATTCATGATGTGAATCTACCATTCCAACACATCTCAAAGGTGCTCTACCGGATTGAGAACTGATGACTGTAGATACCATTTTGGTACAGTTCAGGTCAAAAACTTATTTAAGACAGTTAATGCACATTTGTATTGAAGCAAATAAGAGCATTAGATAGCAAAAAAATATCCCTCACACCAATTCATCATCACTAGAAGCCTGAACCATTGATACAAGGCAGGATGGATCCTTTCCTTCATGTTGTTTCATGTGGTAAGCCCTACCATCTACATGTAGCTGCAAAAATCAGACCAGAGACTTGTCAGACCAGGCACGTTTTCCCAGTCTTCTTTGTCCAATTTTGGTGAGCCCATGTTAATTTTAGCCTCGGTTGTCTGTTCTTAGCTGACATGTTTGGTACCTGGTATGGTCTTCTGCTGCTGTAGCCCATCTGCTTCACAGTTTGTCGTGTTGTGCATTCAAAGATGCTCTTCTGCATGCCTTGGTTGTAATGAGTGGTTATTTGATTCACTGTAGCCTTTCTATCAGCTCAAACCAGTCTATCCATTATCCTCTGACCTTTGGCATCAACAGGTTTATAAAAAGAAGATGAAGATGGCTATATCTACAGTTAGGGCAAGAACTATATATGTTTCAATGAAATGGAACTGTGACAAACCTGCCAAATCAAAATCTGTCTGTCTCTAAAAACTAAAAATGGGTCATTACTGGATCTTCATGCAGGACAAAGACCAAAATCATATTTCCAGATAACACAAAAATGCTTTACTGAACATAAAATTAAGCTTCTGCCATGGCCATCTCAGACCCCTGATCGAAACCCTATAAAGTCTTTTTTTTTTTTTTTTTTTTTTTAATCTGTGGGTGAGATGAGTAGAATGAACAAGGGAGGACCTGGGATCCTGGACAATCTGGAGAGATTCTATAAAGAGGAATAGCCTGTAAACAGGAATTCCTTGCTCTGTATTCTCCAAAGTTCATTTTATCCAGCTGACTGAATAAGAGCATCAAATGGTTGTGCCATGCCATCTTCCAAGACTGGATAAACACTACACATGCCTGCCATTAACAAGGCCTTGCAGTTTTTCGATCAGGAAAGTTAGGTATTTGTGACTTCCCAGAAAGAGCAGTAAACCTCCAGATAAGCTGTGACATTTCGAGACAGACAGCTCTGCTCCCTAATCCCTTCTGAGCAGCTCTAAGCCTGTCGTTATCAGGAGGCTCACTCCTTTTAATTGTGAATGCCTTAAACGCATTAGCTTGCCACCCTCATGTGCTTCTCTTCTTTGGGATGACATGAGTATGCTGAGTTGCCAGCTGAAAAACTGTCATAACTGATGTCAGTCTATATTAATTGGGCCAGAGGTTGTGTTTTATGGTCCTACCTCTGAATCATGGTTTGCAGTGTTAACAATCAATGCCACAATGTGAATTATTCCAGCTCAGAAGTTGATCGGAGTTATACAACCATCCCTCATTATCCTTTGCCGTCACCTTGAGTTTGTTTGCCGGAGAAAAACATTAGGGAAGTGAGAAAGTTGTGACAGGCAATTCAAATAGCCTGATTCTGTGCAACTGACTCGCAAAAAACAAGGATTTACCTGATGCTCCCTCTGAGGCATGATAAGGGCCTGCTGTTGTATTAGTAAATCATAGAAAAGGGTTTAAAAATTCATACCTGAAGTCAGTATATTAAGCAATGTGCATAGTCAAACAAGTATGAGCAACCAACTGCATTCAAGAAGACAGATTGCTAAACAAAGGCATCGTAAGATAAGATAAGATAATGTATTTAACATAATAATGAATGTATGTTTGAGAAATGCATTTATGCTGGCATTAATTAAAACATATGATGCCATTGTCAGCAGCAACATCAGTAATACAAATCAAGCAAGAAAAAAAAATGTTATAGTAATTACAAAACGTATACTTGAATATACGCTTTATACTATGTAAAGTCTTCTATACAGAGTTCACAGATTATTATTATTGTTGCTCAAGTTATTATGGACATATTCATTCATTCATTCATTTTCTTAGCTGCTTAATCCTTGGCCAGGGTCGCAAGAAAGCCAGTGCCTAGCCGGCAACACGGGGAGCAAGGCAGGAACAACCCTAGACAGGGTGCCAATCCATCGTAATATACATACACTCACACATTAAATCCACTTTAGAAACTCCGATGTCTTTGGACTGTGGGAGGTAACAGGCACTTGGAATAAACCCATGCAGACACGGGGAGGACCCAGGTAGCTCCCAGGACCTTCTTGCTGTGAGGCAATGGTGCAATTCATTGAACCACCGCGCCACCCAAGGCCAGATTCACATCATTCTAAATCCATGATATACTGTATACATTGTGTACAGCTCATTAAAACAAAAAAATATAAAGAAATATAAAAATATATAAGTTGAAGACTACATAATACTTTTCCCTAAAAGGCTTGGTGTCTTCAAGACTTACAACTACATATTAAGTATGGTCTGCTAGTTATATAGGTTGAACTTTCGGTATTGGCAGACAGTATGTTGATTAAGAATTCATACAGTGAGACATTTAAAGGCATCAATGCTTTATAAACGTTTATTTAAAAATTAATATTTTTTTTTTACAAATTCCTGAACAGTGGTGCTTGAAAGTTTGTGAAACCTTTAGAATTTTCTATATGTCTGCATAAATATGACCTAAAAAATCATCAGATTTTCACACAAGTAAGTTTATATATATATATATATATATATATATATATATATATAAATAAATAAATAAAAGTGCTGTTTTTTGCTGAGACAGCAAACTCAGCCTCTCATTCCTCCTCCGGGCCTTCTACTACCCTACGCTGAATTTAATAGCCTTGTTAGTGTGGAGCAGGAACCTCCACATCTCTAAAGGTCAGAGGAGGACTGGTAACCTACTATGAGACTGGCAAACTTTTAATATGCTAATCTAGCGTGGTTCCAATACACGAACCAACAAAGTCATGCACCGCCATAAAAATATTATCCCTGAAATGTGAACTGAAAATACATTAAATACATCATAACACATCAAGATAAATACCAACAATCCTCCTTTCAGACAAGCGGCTCTGAGGGTGGTTTAAGAATTGAATCTTTCCTCATTTAATTATCTCCTTTTGCAAACGTGGCAAATTTCTCATCCGTAGCAAACACCCAGAGTGAAGCCAGAAAATTAAGCCAAATATGGATTCTCTCTATCCCTTATGTATTAAAATGACAGACAGAGTGAAATTATGTCTTTGGATCCAATTTCAAGTGAAGACTGCTTCTGAAATATGGCATGGCTTTAAGCATGGCACGCTAATCATCTCTTGAAAGAAAAAAAGCCTAAGCACTTTTTAAACTAGCTTTCTGTTTTTAACTCTCGTTGTGTGACTTTTGGGCATGCTACATGCCAAAACACGCCTTATAAAAATACACCAAAATATCCATTTTAGCATGCTTTTAATGAGTGCGCTATTCTGCATGAAACAAACAAGCTCTGGAAGACAATACTGAAAGACATAGAGAGATGCTGATTGCTAAACCATAGAAGAAAGAGGGAAATTGGAGCATCTACAGCTGCAAGCTAGGAGATCAGAGAGAGTAGGACATGTATGCGCATCTCACATATACACAATTTAACTGTTAGAACTCCTCCTTTCACAAAACCTAGATTGTTTAATAATCACACTCAAGAACTACAGTGTATGTACTCTGATCAATCCCCATCTTATGTTATTTCTTGAAGTTTGTGAACCTTTTTGAGTTTTCTGCATAAATGTGATCTAAAACACGAGACAAAAGCTTTTCACACAAGTCCTAAAAGTAGATACAGTTAAACAAATTAGAAAAAAAGAATATACTTGCCCATTTATTGAGGAAAATGATCCAATATTACATATCTGTGAGCTGCAAAAGTATGTAAACCTCGAACATTTGCATTTAGTTTGAAGGTGAAATTAGAGTCAAGTGCCTTCAGTCAATGGCATGACAATCAGGGGTGAGTGGCTCCCTGTTGTATTAAAAAAGTGTATCATGGCACAAACAAAGCAGATTTCTGAGGATCAATCTAACAGTTGTTGATGCTCATCAGGCTGGAAAATGTTACAAAACCATCTCTAAAGAGGACTCCACTAATCTACAGTCAAGATGCTGTTTGATTGCTATCACAGCAGATACAAAGCAAACACTGAAATCAAACGTTCTCATACTTTTGCCACTCACATATACAGAATGTAATATTAGATTTTAGATTAGATTTTCCCCAGTAAATTGAGACTCATGAGATGGCTTAGCAGTTAATGTACAAGACTATAAACCAAAAATATTCAGGGTTCAAATCCCACCATTGCCAAGCTGACACTATTGAGCAAGGGCTCAACCAACAACTGCTTGAACTGTAAGACTGTTTCGGTTGTAAGGTGCTCTGGAAACGGCCTCTACTAAATGACTTAATGTTATGTAAATGATCAGGTACAGTATTTTGTCTCATTTATTTAACTGGGTTATTTGTATCCACTGTTTGGACTAGTGTGAAAATCTTATGATGATATCTGAACAGGATAAGTCACCAGAAAGCCAAACTCAACTCCAGGCATCTGGGAGTCCATACAGTTGTGTAGTATGAAAGTAATATTCAACAGCCAATGTATTTTTTGCTTTGTACTGATTCTGGATGCATCCATATAACCAAATTTCTTACCCTTTGTACCTTGATAATAAGAATATATTATGATCTACCCACTTCTCATGGTCCATTCCAAAAACCCAACTAAATTTAACTGAGGACACAGAACTGCTGGTCTCAGATACCACACCACATATGAGTAAGAAATGCAGTGACACGGATGATACATTAAACCATATAGATACGCATCTGCACGGTGGCAGAAAGTTTCCGTTTCATCAACAAGTCAAGTCTAACGACTCGTAAAAAACAGGCCACCATCTGTTGTGGAACAGTTTCCAGAGAGCAGTGGGGGGAAAATGAAGCGAGAGAAAGTAGGAGAGTGAGAAAAGCTGTTTTCATCGGAGCAGTGCGCAGCCCTCTTCCCTTATGGCTAAAGCACCTGACTGAGATCCTTAATCTTCTATGCAAACAAACTTCTTCCAGAGTGTGTGCGCATATGAGCATGCATACGGACTGATAGGTTTAAAGGTGGAAACACTCTTAAGCTGACACAGTGCACAAAAGTGTAATCAGCCAAGTTAGGGGAGTTACTGAAAGCAATTTGGCAATCGATCATCTACAGTGGTGTGAAAAAGTGTTTGCCCCCTTCCTGATTTCCTTTTTTTTTTGCATGTTTGTCACACTTAAGTGTTTTGGAACATCAAAACAATTTAAATATTAGTCAAAGACAACACAAGTAAACACAAAATGCAATTTTTAAATGAAGGTGTTTATTATTAAGGAAGAAAAAAAAATCTAAACCTACATGGCCTAAATTCACTGTCTCTAGCCACACCCAGGCCTGATTATCGCCACACCTTCTCTCAATCAGGACAACACTTAAATAGGACCTGCCTGACAAAGTGTACACCAAAAGATCCTTAAAAGCTACACATCATGCTGAGATCCAAAGAAATTCAGAACAATTGAGAAAGAAAGTAATTGAGATCCATTAGTCTGGAAATTGTTATAAAGCCATTTCTAAAGACATGGAACAGTGGTGAACCTTCCCATGAGTGGCCGGCCGACCAAAATTACCCCAAGAGCGCAGCGACGACTCATGGGACTGTTTTGTTGCTTCAGGACCTGGAAGACTTGCTGTGATAAATGGAACTATGAATTCTGCTGTCTACCAAAAAATCCTGAAGGAGAATGTCCGGCCATCTGTTCATGACCTCAAGCTGAAACGAACTTGGGTTCTGCAGCAGGACAATGATCCAAAACACACCAGCAAGTCCAACTCTGAATGGCTGAAGAAAAAAAAATGAAGACTTTGGAGTGCCCTAGTCAAAGTTCTGACCTGAATCCTATTGAGATGCTGTGGCATGACCTTAAAAAGGCCGTTCATGCTGGAAAATCCTCCAATGTGGCTGAATTACAACAATTCTGTAAGGACGAGTGGCCAAAATTCCTCCACAATGCTGTAAAAGGCTCAGTGCAAGTTATCGCAAACGCTTAGTTACAGTTGTTGCTGCTAAGGGTGGCCCAAGCAGTTATTAGGTTTATGGGGCAATCACTTTTTCACACAGGGCCATATAGGTTTGGATTTTTTTCTCCCTTAATAATAAACACCTTCATTTAAAAACTGCATTTTGTGTTTGCTTGTGTTGTCTTTGACTAATCTCTAAATTGGTTTGATGTACCGAAACTCTTAAGTGTGACAAACGTGAAAAAATTGGAAATCAGGAAGGGGGCAAACACTTTTTCACACCACTGTATATTACACTAAGTATACATTTTAGATTAGTCTACACAATGCATTCAACTTAAATAGCCAGCATATTATACAATAAAGAGGGTGCTCATCTCCTAGCACTGGCACTCTCTTCACCTTGGAGCCATTGCAACCCTAACCAGATAAGCTGGGGCAAAAACGGATTTGTATTAGCAGCTAGAAACTAGACACATAATGCTAGGAACCAACGGTTTTGCCATGTTTCCCTGTTCCTGCAGTACCAAACATTCAACAGGCTCACGCTTGCAAATTCATAACAATTAGCGTTAGGCCAACAATCTGTATGACAAGTTACAAAGGTTAAAGGTAAGTTTACAGGCAGGATCAAAACCTCAGATTATTTATTGCCAGGATGTTTATTGCATGGCTTAGGAAAATGATATGATGTAATTGGAGAAAACAATTGACCCCAGATGTTGCTCGGTGTAGCACATGTAGCAGTTGGTTGGAGTCTGAGGACAAGCATACTATGCAACTGTCATGGGTTGAAATTTAAAAAGACATACATATTAGCATTGATCAATACTTGAACTTCAGTATTCCTCTGTGATTCCAGCAATCCACTAGTGTTTTAAAGCTTAGTAGACTGATTACTAGTTAATTAGAAACTGCAGAGATGTCAGACGTCCGCTGTCTGCAGGTGTTTTGTTAGCACCCTTTCATTACAAAATTAAATAAAACATGATACATCTGCATAAGTCTGTCTAAAGCAACAATCATGTGATTAGGTTAGGCACCAGACCTTCCCCACAGCCCTGATCAGAATACATAGGGTTAAATCAGGATGTTTTGCTTTTGCTTTGTTGTATTAAAGCGAGTAGAAAATGGCTCATACATTTATTTATTTAGACCACGAACAAAAATAGACCGTTTATTCACTTTTTTTTATTAATATGGTAACCCACAGCAATTACCATTTCCATATTTCTACATAATAATACCCTTATAAAATGCATTTCAGAAATATTAGTGATAACGTAATGTGGCATTACAACGCAAGAATGTCTTAAATTAACTGTATGTGCATGCAACTCTGAGAAATACCCAAAGAGGAGGAAATATAGTTGTGGTCTGTTGTGAATTCATTTTGTGAATTGCACAGCAAGCAACATGAAACATTCGAGCTAAACAGCAAGAAGTATGTGCTGTAATCACAGTCTGTCCTAACACTATAATTACAGTACAACTACTATTGGCTAAAATACTAAATACAGTTGTAGTGTAATCATATGTTAGTAGACTGAATGTACAATGGTGCTTGAAAGTTTGTGAACCCTTTAGAATTTTCTATATTTCTGCATAAATATGACCTAAAACATCATCAGATTCCAAACAAATCCTAAAATTAGATAAAGAGAACAGAGTTAAACAAATGAGACAAAATATTCTACTTGGTCATTTATTTATTGAGGAAAATGATCCAATATTACATTAGTGAGTGGCAAAAGTATGTGAACCTCTAGGATTAGCAGTTAATTTGAAGGTTAAATTAGAGTCAGGTGTTTTCAATCAATGGAATGACATTAGGATGACAATCAGGTGTGAGTGGGCACCCCGTTTTATTTAAAGAACGGGGATCTATCAAAGTCTGCTCTTCACAACACGCTTGTGGAAGTGTATCAATGCATGAACAAAGGCGATTTCTGAGGACCTCAGAAAAGAGTTGCTGACGCTCATTAGGCTGGAAAACCATCTCTAAAGAGTTTGAACTCCACTAATCCACAGTCAGACAGATTGTGTACAAATGGAGGAAATTCAAGACCGTTGTTATCCTCCCCAGGAGTGGTCGACCAACAAAGATCACTCCAAGAGCAAGGCGTATAATAGTTGGCGAGGTCACAAAGAACCTCAGGGTAACTTATAAGCAACTGAAGGCCTCTCTCACATTGGCTATTGTTAATATTCATGTGCCCATCATTAGAAGAACACTGAACAACAATGGTGTGCATGGCAGGGTTGCAAGGAGAAAGCCACAGCTCTCCAAAAAGAGCATTGCTGCTCATCTGCAGTTTGTTAAAGATCACGTGGAAATGCTCTCCCGATCTGACCCCCTTAGACTTTTATCTTTGGGGTCATCTGAAGGCAATTGTCTATGCTGTGAAGATACGAGATGTACAGCATCTGAAACAAGAGATACTGGAAGCCTGTGCTAGCATTTCTTCTGCGGTGTTGCTATCAGTGTGTCAAGAGTGGGAGAAGAGGGTTGCATTGACAATCCAACACAATGGGCAGCACTTTGAACACATTTTTATAAGTGGTCATAAACTTGTAAATAACTCATGAAAGAATAAAGTTCCATTAAAACCATTGTTTTTCTTGTGAAATTCTCAATAAGTTTGATATATGACCCTCTTCCCATTGGAAATAATAAAGTTGGATCCAAAATGGCCGACTTCAAAATGGCCACCATGGTCTTGAAAAGTTTTCCCCCTCCCATATACTAATGTGCCACAAACAGGAAGTTGATATCACCAACCATTCCCTTTTTATTTAGGTGTATCCATATAAATCGCCCACCCTGTACATTTAAAGTACTTGTTGATTTTTGCATAACTAACTTGAATCATTCAGTGCTGTAAAACAATTAAAATAAATAACTGCATTTTTTGCATTCATCACAGTTAATAGGAATTTTGTTTGCTTGTAGTTTCTAGTTTTCTTTATAAATCACTGCATAGCCATATTAGTGACTAATATACAATAAGCAACAAAAGTAATGCATTTGCTACATTTTTAGTAATTCAGTAAACACAAACAACACAATAGCGACTACTAGAATGATATGCATGTACAGTGTAACATGTAGAACAGTGGAAATAGTGATCAAGGTCTTTTTCAAAACAGTAACTAGAGTTACCTCGCATCTTCCAAGTAACAAAATTGCAATTAACAGCGTTAAAACCTTTATCATGGTTAACTTATTATTCATGCGCTAAATTTGACAGACCTAAAATTATGGTTATTTTATTGTAGCATGGACCAAACTGGTGCTTTGTGCACCACCTGTAATGACAACTCGCATGTCTATACATAATCAGTTGAAGCTTTTCAGGCATCTGTCATTCTCAGCTAACAGAAATGTGTTTCTCAATTTAAATGTATTCCAGACTTCCTTGTACGAGAGGACAGCATGTTAAAAAGCAGATCTGCTGTTTTGACAGATTACCGGTACCTGGCATTGTGTAACTTTTTGCCAGTAAGACCATGAAGATCTAAAACCTAAGCATCTGATTTTTATGTTGGCTTCACACACCACTGTAGACAGATGAAGTTAATTGCATGCAAAGCAAAAAGAAACATGAGACAGCTCACTGGCAGTGAGGAATGGAAATGGCCACAGTGTGCATTTGGACAGTGATGACTGTGTGTTGAATTGGGTTTATCCCATACCTCAGCAAACCCTGCTGTATAAATAGGTTAGTGAGCATGAGTGATGTGCTCTGAGTCACCCACAGTAAGGATATCTGCTGCATGAAGGTACAATCCATCATCTCATGATTGTGTGATAACCCCACCATGGGGCGAGAGTAAGCTCAAGCAAATGACAAGCTTCACATCAGAAATCAATCAGAAATCAGAGTTATGTGAGCCCTCTCACTCTCTAAATCATACCCTCCAAACTAGGCTTATCGTATTTCACAGAAAATAAACATACATTCATTTAGGAAACTGACAAAATACTCAGATTAAATCAAACCCACAACCCATTTACTTTAGTGAAGGAAATTAAGGCTGGCACAAGAAAAGCAAGTGTAATTTGGGAATATATTGACTTCAAAATGATGAAATTCTGGTTTACCCCTGCATCTTTATACTGCCTGTGTGGGGTTTGGCATGTTCTGCCAGTGTCAACATGGCCCTCTCCCATCTACCAAAACTGTCAGATTGAGTATATAAAATTTTCTCTAATTTAAAACACTGTAGATCAATAGATCAATAATTATAACTAGGTAAGCTGCTTTAATATTCCAAAATAAATTTGAACTGATGGATCCACTACCGGTAGATTTAAAATAGCTTGTGAACAATATAATGTATTACTTATTACCAAATCAGCACTGGTTTCAAATAACATCATACACCTTAGGTCACAAAGATTCACTTGCACAGCAGTGAACCCAGGTTTTTTTACTTAAATTAATAAAAAACCTGATAGGTAAGCATTTAAAAGCATTAATAATCTCCCTTGATCTGAGGCTCCACGCAAGATCTCATTTCGTGGGGTCAAAATGATCATGAGAACGGTGAGCAAAAATCCCAGAACTACACGGAGGGACCTGATGAATGACCTGCAGAGAGCTGGGACCAAAGTAACAAAGGCTACCACACTACGCCGAGAGGGACTCAGATCCTGCAGTGCCAGATGTGTCCCCCTGCTTAAGCCAGTACAATGTCCAGGTCCATCTGACGTTTGCCAGAGAGCATATGGATGATCCAGAAGAGGAGTGGGAGAATATCAATGTGGTCAGATGAAACCAAAATAGAACTTTTTGGTAAAAAACTCAACTCGTCGTGTTTGGAGGAAGAAGAATGCTGAGTTGCATCCCAAGAACACCATACCTACTGTGAACCATGGGGGTGGAAAACATCATGCTTTGGGGTGTTTTTTTCTGCAAAGGGGACAGGACGACTGATCCATGTTAAGGGAAGAATGAACGGGGCCATGTATTGTGAGTTTTTAATGCCAAAATCTCCTTCCATCAGTGAGAGCATTGAAGATGGAACGTGGCTGGGTCTTCCAGCATCACAACCGATCCCAAACACACCGCTCGGGCAACAAAGGAGTGGCTCCATAAAAAGCATTTCAAGGTCCTGGAGTGGCCTAGCCAGTCTCCTGACCTCAACCCCATAGAAAATTTTTGGAGGGAGTTGAAAGTCCGTGTTGCCCAGCGACAGGCCCAAAACATTACCGCTCTAGAGGAGATCTGCATGGAGGAATGGGCCAAAATACCAGCTACAGTGTGTGCAAACCAGGTAACAAGTGGAGGACAAAAGAGTTTCTAAAAGAAGACGTTACAGATCTGTGAGAGCCAAAAACCTTGCTTGTTTGTGGGTGACCAAATACTTATTTTCCACCATGATTTACGATTTAATTCTTTAAAAATCCTACAATGTGATTTCTTTTCTCATATTGTCTCTCATAGTTGAAGTGTACCTATGATGAAAATTACAGACCTCTCTCATCTTTCTAAGTAGGAGAACTTGCACAATCAGTGGCTGACTAAATATTTTTTCCCCACTGTACATACAAACTCTTTGTGTTTGACTGTTGAACCAACAGTGATTTCTAATTTTAGTATCATTCCTCTTCACCCGTAATGTTTTATTTAATATTTGCACAGGTTGATCACTCCAGCTTCACAGAGAAACATATGACTATCAAAGTAGATCAAAGCTGCTGGGGTGATAAAAGTGTACAAGCTTCCTCTCTGTCTGACAGTTCTCTACGAGATACATGTTATCATGTCCCCTTGGGACACAGCAATAGGGGTATCTATCACTTCTTCTGAAGCAAGATAATGAGCGGTTTATGAAAAGGCTTTTATAAAAGAAGTAAGCTATACAATTTGATAAGATTTAGAAGAAGATACAAAATCTATACTGATATTTGTATTTGTTAGAATGCATCTTTTTTTAAGCATTTAATAAAAGTCATTCATAATATACTTTCTAATCGACATGTGTCCAGTTCTTTAACAGGCTGGGGTGGTAATGAAAAAAAAAAAGTGTTGAGAAGCGGGTTGGCACACAGGTAGATTGACCCTACTTTCTTCATTGACACTGACAGGAACAGAGGCCACACATACTACACTGAGACGGATAGGGATACAGGTCAAACCTTCTCCACTGAGGCTAACGCACAGAAGCCACACCTCTTGTATCAAGTCTGATAGGCATAGAGGCCACACCTTCTCCACTCAGATTAAAAATACAGAGGACACACCTCTTTCACTAGCACCAACAGGTGCAGAGGATAAACCATCACAAAAAGACTGAAACTCTTTCACTGGAACAGACAGATATAGTTTCCAGCAGCTGGAGCTACCAACTGAGCCACCAAGGTTGCCAAAGTCAGGTACACCCTTTGTAAAGAGGCTGCACTACTTCCATTGAGACTAATAGGCCACATGTCCCTAACTGGCAAAGACAGGTGCAGAGGCTAAGCCTTTAGTAAGACTGACAGATACAGAAGCCACACCTCCTTATCTGGCCAAGCCAGGTACAGAGCATTAACCTTCGTAGGTGGCATTGACAGGAACAAAGACCACAACCCCGTCACTGACTCTGACATATAAAGAGGCTACAACTCCTTCAAACGCAAAGACCGGCACAAAAAGCTGTACCTCCTTAACTGGCATTGACAGAAGTTCAGTGAAAATGACCATATTACTGCAGTAACACGGTTATCTGATGCCTACCGTTAGGGTTGTGCTAAAAAAATTGATACAGCAGTATATCCTGATATTTATTTCTGCAATATACTACATTTTAGGTCAAAATATAGATCTTTTTAAAGGAGGAAATAAGCATTTAATTGTGTGTAAACTACAATCTCCTCTCCTTTTGATGTCGCAGTACAGTGTTTTGACTCAATTTGTCCGCTGAATTATCAATGTGAGGTGATGTATTAAGATGAATCAACTGTTAGGATGAACAAAACTGTTTTTATATTTTCAGTGAACTATGTGGAATATCGCAATATATCACAATGTGCATTGTATTGCAATGTATCGTGATATAATCGTATTGTGACCCATGTATCGTGATGCGTGTCATATCATGAAGTCCTTTCCAGTTACCCAAACCTATCTACTGTGGTGTTGAGCTCATTATCATCACTGCAGTTACTGTTTAATTATAAAATGGATAGTTCTGGCTCTAACATCTGTTTGAATGAGCCCCAAGAAGTAACAGTGAAAGAAACAGAAACTGTAATCAGCTGTTTTGTTGAAGAATATTGTACACTTCAACCGATATTTTGCCTAGCATACAACATTTACATTGAGCTCTTATCAACAGACTACCTTGGTGGATGAATGGTTTGTAGTGAGTATTATATTAAATAAATACTTGTCACAGTTTGTAAAAGCAATAAGAACTAGGGAGGCTGTGCATCATCGTGATTAGATCAAGGGAAAAGTCAGATTTAACTCTGTATCACATCAGTACCCCCTTTCCCTTTTGCTTGTGAAGGTTATATGAGTTGATATGCAATGTAATATGAAATATAAAGGCTATATTGTTTAGTTACCATTGTTGACACCAATGTTCAAGGAATTGACACAAAACTTGTTCATCACCTCAGCTTTGTGCACGAGGGAAAGGGACAGTCCACTAAATAAATGGGGGATTTCTTTTGTGTGTGCCTGATTATTATTAATCATTTCTAGGTTTGAATACAAACTGGACAATCAAGCTCGATTGCCTCTTCTGCCAAAGGCTGCCTGAAAATACAGTATGTGCTACAAGCACTCCCTCAGAGTGTGTATTCAGTGTGGCTGGCAACATTGTCTCCCCTTTTAGATCCTCCAGACAAAGTGAACATGTTGGGTTGCCTTGCAAGAAACATGAAGATGTAAAAATAAGCCAGCAGAATTCAGCGCTTCATGTTAGCGGTTCACTAGCTGTAAAGCTAGCACACATTGCTCATGCTGAACGTAACCTGAGCACATGTCAGTGTAATGGGCACGGTATGGAGGAATCACACTAGTTGTTTGTTTTTGGTTGATTAACCACCATACTGCAGTAACACAGTGCTTTCTCACTGCGTTAAGAACAAATCCATACCTAATTGACAGCTTAATAGGCCACATCTTCTCCACTTAGACTAATAGGTAGAAAGGCCACACCTCCTTCACTAGCACTAACAGGTACAGAAGATAAACAGCCATCAATGGTACTAACAGTTAAAAACCCATACCCTTGCACTGACAGATGTAGAAGCCACAAAGACTTCACTGGCACTGACAGGTACAGAAGATAAACTTCCATCAATGCCACTAATAGGGAAAGATGCCACACAGCTTTCAATGGCATTGACAGGTACAGAGGATATACCCTTATCAATGGCACTACATGGAAAAAGGACACATCCCCCTTCACTAACGCTGACAGATACAGATTCCACACCTCCTTCAATGGCAGGTATGTAAATGTTATCTAGTAGGTATAGTATACTAATTGATAAAACAATATATATGAAATAAAAATAACACACCCAGATAGAAATGTCCGATTGCTGCAAAACTCAGCATGTCTCAGATATGTAAATTATTACAGATGTGGTCTGAGTAGACACTGGGTCTTGCCACAAGAGGGCATAACAGTGCTTCCACTGCTGCCCTATAAAAAGGCTCTCAGAGGCTACTTTTGGGTAGTGTACCTATTGGTGAGCAGTCGTTGACTGCTAGACCTGCCTCTCCGACACATTCAAATACAACATTTCCAGCTGACAGACTTTGAGAGGGGGCGCATCATTGGACCTAGAGAAGCAGGATCGACAAAATGACCACCATCTAGGCCATTCTGACTTCAGTGACGAATCCAGTTGCTGTTTGGTATCCGAAGATGGTCATGTTCGAGTATGGAGGCCTTGTGATGAGAGCTTCAATCCTGGTTTTGCTGTTGAGAGACACACTGCACCAACTGCTGTTGTGATGATCTGAGGAGTCATCGCATACGACAGTCTGTTACCCCAAGTAGTGATACAAGGGACACTAACAACTCAGCGATATGTGCCGGACATGTGTTGCCTCTCATGGCAGGTATTCCACCTGGAATTTTTCAGCAGGATAATGCTTGCCCAAGCACAACAAGTATTTCTCAGGAATGTCTCTGCCAGATCAAGCATTTATGGGACCAGCTGGGATGCCAGCTACGACAGCCTACGAATGTGCAGGATCTACAGGCCCAGCTTCAACATATGTGGGCAAATGTGCCACAGGATACCATATGGAACCTGTCTGCCTCCAATGGCCAACCTCATCTCATCTTGTATCCAAGCAAGAGGCTGCCTAATAGGATAACTACAGCCTCCCTACAATTGTACAGTTTGCCCCAATGAACTTCATTTTGCTCTAATATTGCAATAACTTACATATATCAACATTACATGCATACATGTAAAGTTTCAATCAATTCCAACAACTACTTGGACGTGTTTTATTCTTTTGCTTTTTTATCAATTTATGTATGGGTATTTGGTAGTGAACATTATCCAGTTACATTTGGTTGCCACATTTAGCTAAGGGTTTACACTCTTATCGTATTTAATCAGAATGCTAGATGTTTCCAGGAATCATATTCGGTGAAACAAGCCCATTCTCTTTGCCCCATTGACTTTCATGAAAATGTTTTTTTTTTCATGGCTAATAATGCAAACATCTGTTTCATTCTTACCTGCAAATACAGTTATCATAGATTATTGGGCATTCCCGATATTTCTGGCAGTGGTGGATTCTGCTTAACAAACCTTGAAGTACTGAAACTATGTTGTACTGTGGGTGGGGTTGTTCTATGCATGAGCAAAATTTCATGAAAGAAAGCTACATTGTGACCATGTCACACATCTGCTCGAAGTTACTGTAAATCTGATCCATTCACGAACATCTGTCAAGGGTTAGTCATTATGGAAAACGGGGAGTTCCTGTTCGTATGCAACAAAGTAATCTGGGAGTAATTTAGCCAGCTGGATTTAAAAATGCCAAAGACTTATAGCTTTGAAAGCAACTCAAATGCTGCCTTGAGTTTATTTTGGATCCCTCTTGCATTTCTCAGTCACTGAGTGTATAAGATATCCATTTTCCATTGGATAACCATAAAAATGATTTTGTTTCATAACAAGAAATATAAGAACTGGTTTTGGTTGGAGGAAAATTATACTTAACCTTTATTTAACGGCTAAAAATAAATATGTCAGAGCAGCTCAGAGGAACAAATGACAATGGTTTCAAATGCCTACAAAAATGAAAACAAATTCCCTTTGTACAAACACAGTGTAAAGGGAGTGGTGAGCTTTCATGGTTTTATGGAGGAGCAGCCCACAAAAACATATTTCATATTTCACCATAGTGCCTTCTTCCAAAACAAATATGCAAGCAAACAGAATTAAGCATGTTTAGAGAATCTGGCACATTTGAGCCAATCTAATTTCTTTTAATTAGCATTTTACAATGGAGATACCAAACAACATCTGGGTTCATCTGTAGTCACACAGTAAGCAATTGAATCTGAACTAAAATCTTTAGCATCATAGCTGTGAACAACTTTTGATTGAAGTTCAGCATCCAGAGCTAAGAAAACCAGGGACAATTTAAGAAAACCAGCAGAGCTGTGACTGATCCTTGGTATTAACAGAACCCTTGCCACAGCAGAGCAAAAGTGGCTGCATTGCTTAGGGAGATCAGCAAGATAAATCATGTAGAAGTTTAAGAGGACTCAAACTATAAACTGGAAAAGACATGAACTAGAGCATTCTGAACAAAATGAAGCTCATGTAGAGAAGTACTGTAATCAATTTATTCCATTTATGTCTGTTCAATTTCGAAAGTAGTTTCCAGGGTAAAACTGTACAAGTACTCCCCATTTTACGATGGCCCATTCGACTTTTTGATGGGAATCCATGGGGATGTGATGGCTTAGCAGTTAAGTCACTGGATTATGGACCAAAAGGTCCAGAGTTCAAATCTCGCCTCTGATAAGCTGCCACTGTTGGATCCTGGTCCTTGTATTGTAAGAGCATCTGCTAAATGCTGTAAATGAATCCGATAATTATACATACAATAAATGAATACACAAATACACATTCAGCAGAAACCACACTCTGAATGAAGATCATCCTCGAGTGCCCCTTTGCTGCCCCCATGCTACTACTCAGCCACCTCTGAGCCTGACAAGGAGGAAACAACACACCTATTTGAAAACGAGTTGCTGATACTTTCAGGGTTTATATGTTGGCAGAGCAGAAAGAGAGGACGCAAAGTGTGCACTTATGTCAACTTTATTTTTACCAATTTGTTTGACTGAGCTAAAAAAATGAATACAAAATTTAATTCTACAACTTCACAATCTCCACCATTGTTTGTTCTGATATATAAATCTGATTCTTAACTGGAGCTTAGGATTCCATGAAGTTGACATGGCATTATAATTAGTTATATCTAGGTCAATAACACGACCTGGCTCATTAAATCATAGCATAAACTGTTGATCTTATAGTGTCCTTCCTATCAGGGTGCTAAAAGGTGTAAAACATTTAAATGAAGTAAATCAGTAACACACCCAGCATTTGAACAGTTTATTTTAAATATAAAGGGCAAAATCTGATCTCGGAGCAAGACACTAACACAGTAAATTGAAACGTTTGATTTTAGACTCGGTCACATGCGCACAGCGCCCTTGCGTGCACAGTCCTGTCACAGAGCTCATGGAAAACCTCAGGAATTTCCAAGTCACTTTTGTAGCTAGATGTTAAAACCAAGTCAGGAACACAGACATGTACAGTTCCATTTCAGAGGCAGTAAACAAACCTCAATCTGGAGATGCACCAATCACAGTTTTTCACTTCTGATACCAATTCTTATAACTGACTACTGATCCTATATCAGAGCTTTTCAAAAAAAAAAAAAAAAAAAAATTAATTCTCAAGTCTGGAAAAATGGTTAGGGTTGTGTCAGGAAACGCATTTGGCATAAAACCCTATACCGAGTCGACCATGTGGATGGACCACTGTGATGGACCCATGACAGGAGCAGCTGAAATAAGGTGTAATTAATAAAAAATACCTCCAAATTGCAGACATTTGTTGTTATTCAGCATGAGTCATTCTGCTTGTATTGTTAGCTTATGTTTAAATTATGGATTTTTAAACAAGGCACCCTTATATTTCCATCTTATGTTTAACCACATTATTCAAATTTAATTTATCTATAACTTTTTACCTTACTACACAGACTGCATGTTTATTAGTTTTATGTTTAGAAATGGAATAAAGCACTCTAAGTAAAGCACAACTTCTGCCAAGAGACAGTATCAAATGCGTATTGGGAAATATGATTTGTTTAAAAAGGTCAGTATCAGTAAGGCTTTGATCCAGAGTATCGGATCAGAGCACCATTACCTTCATTTACATGAAATATTGCTGAAACATTGCCTGTCATCTTACAGTTCTTTAAAAAGTCTTGTTTCTTATGTATTGCAATACTAAGCCTGAAAGATAATTAAATATTGTACATTTGAATTGATGTCTTAATTACAACAGTCACTGATTTCCTTAATTCAATCATCTTTTTTCATTTTTATTAAAAAATAAGACATTTTGGTACATTAGAGTAAACATTTCTGATCTAAAATAAGACCTAATACAGTACTGCTTTTATACTGACTTGCTACACTTATTTGCCGGAGCAGCTTATTACAGTAGCTGAGTGCTGTCTAACCTAAAGGAAACAAACTAATGGTTCCTATCTAAATTGACCTCTGCACTGGACACAATATTTAGCAATAACCTTTTACACCTAACTTGCACATGAAAGAAATGCCATAAAAACAAATAATAAAAATCTCATAAAAAACATTTTCTGAAACATGTAGACAATCTGTTACGACACTAATTTCATGTTATAAAAAGAAATATGAGTTAAGTTTGTGTTCCTTGAAAACCTTTATGTTTTGCCAGAGAGAACCTTACAACTCCAAGGAGAAAGTGAGTTCTTAGGATTAGAAGGTTCTATCTACATTTGACCTGTTCCAAAAATACTCAACCAAATTTGGTAGGGTTTTGATATTGGACATTTAGAATACGTTTAGCTTGCCTGTGATTTTCATATTTGAAAGGGACTTGTTCCACATATCAGTTTTCCTATTTAGAATGCAAAATCTTTGAAGCTCAATATCTCAAAACTACTCAGAATGCAGATAGAACCTTATAATTCCAAGGAGACGACATGCGCACCACTAGATGAAGCTTAACTCAAGCTGTCTGCGGTTTGTTATTATTTCTTGCATGAGATTATTTCTCACCAGTATTTTGAGGGGTGTCTGAAATGTAAATACAACCAACAATTAAAAAGCTTTGGAAGATTATGCTTCCCTATTTGTGCTTGTTACTGCATTATGACAATTTTTTTCATGGCTATAAAACTTTTCAAACTAAAAACAGTAAATGTTACTATTTCAAGTTTATTATACATCTTATTTGTGATACAGAACACTGGTTTTACCAAAATAAAGGCATGCCAATCTATAAAAAGTGGAACGCTATAAATAACAGGATTTATAGGCACCTATTGAGCAGTTAAGTTACATAGAGTTGGTATCAGTATTGGCAGATACTTGAATTTCAGGTATCGGTATTGGACGGAAAAATGTGGCATCGGTGCATCCCTTATAATTACATAAAAGAATGTAACATTTCGGGCCATACCATTTCTGAGTAAAGCTGACCAATGTCCACCCACAAACAATAACAGCATCACCTAGCTACAAAACCACACGATAAAAACCACTTGAGCAACACCAGCTATCTGTTAAACGCTATGTGAATACAGGTATACAGACCCAAAGAACTATTTGCTTCTGCAGTGACCTTTGTGTGACTTCCAATGGACTAGGGAACAATCCAGGACATGGTTATGCCTGCGTCCTGTAGACATTTTAATGTCAAATTAGTTTTGTAGTGAGTAACAATAGTTACGAAAGCACAGATATCTGGTGATGCCTACAATACTTGGAAAGGTGTATTAAAATGTTACTATATCACAATATGGTATAGACAGATTGCAGAGGATCAGCCAAGGAAAACATAAACCTTCAGGTCCTGTTTAACACATGGGTGACAAGTCACCATTTGAATACATTGGTGTGTATGTGTCTACATATTCCAGCCATTCAGGGACAGAAGAATCATAACGCCACTTCACAGCCCTGGGCAAATGCCGTCCTGTCATCACTACATTTCTTAGATATGCTTAGATTCTGCTCTAGGTCATCAGTTAAATATAGCAGGGAACCAGAATATGCATTTCTTCAGCTAGTTGTGAGCTGCTACAACATCCAGAAGATCCTAATTTAAACAACAACGTGCAGCAATAGTCACAATTTCACTCATATTTATGAGCGTATTAGTCTATCAATGAAAGAAAGGACATAACCTTAAAACATTATTTCAAAAAGGTTCAGAAAATATAGGCAGTTTTTTAGGATTTTTACAAAAAGTTGTTTCATTAAAGTGCTCATGGGTGAATTAAAATTTGCGATGATAGATAGTTATTTAACATTGGTCAATCGCAGTGATGCATCCTCAGTGTTTCCACCTTGCTGGCTTGGATTTAAAAAGTTCCACCTTCTTTTCATAGGTAGTTTTCCATTTACCACGATAGCACAGTACTATTAAATTAATATTATAATAAAGTATTTTATTGCCATAAATCAACAAAAATAGCCTTCTTGTGCCAGTGAATTCAGTTAATCACATGAGCACAAAAAAAAAAAAACTTTGAACAACTTGCTATATATTTTAACTTACCCAAATTAGTAATTTTTGTAATAACAATGACATTTAAGATATATTTTTATTGCTACAATAAAAAGGTCCCTGCCACCCTGTGTTTTAGAAGAGTCTTAATGAAGCCTCTGGAGTATACTGTCCATGCAGAGTAGACAGAACCCATCGAAGCAAAGTACAGCAAAGTATCATTAATTAAAGCAACATGCTATTGCACGCCACACTCTTTAAAGCAAAGTAGGGGAAGATGCCATCCAAACAAAAATGATGGTGTCTCTATCTTGGGACACTGACAAAATAATATTAAGGATAGACTGATTTTGTTACATTTAAAAATATTTTAAAGTGAAACTGATTTAAAATTTAAATATATAGGCGCAATATGGCAATATCATTATATCAGAATGCATTACTCTAAATATTGTGGGTTTTGGTGAAGCTATAATACCTCCAGAGTGGAAAAAACAAAACATTAAAAAATTGATTTTGTTAACATACAGGGTGGGCCATTGATATGGATACACCTAAATAAAATGGGAATGGTTGGTGATATCAACTTCCTGTTTGTGGCACATTAGTATATGGGAGGGGGAAAACTTTTCAAGATGGGTGTTGACCATTGCGGTCATTTTGAAGTCGGTCATTTGGATCCATATTGGAGAGTCATGTAACACATCAAACTTATTGAGAATTTCACAAGAAAAACAATGGTCTGCTTGGTTTTAACGGAACTTTATTCTTTCATGAGTTATTTACAAGTTTATGACCACTTATAAAATGTGTTCAAAGTTCTGCCCATTGTGTTGGATTGTCAATGGAACCCTCTTCTCCCACTCTTGACACACTGATAGCAACACCGCAGAAAAAATGCTAGCACAGGCTGTATCCGTTGTTTCAGATGCTGCACATCTCGTATCTTCACAGCATATACAATTGCCTTCAGATGACCCCAAAAATAAAAGTTTAAGGGGGTCAGATCGGGAGAGCATTTCTTCTGCAGTGTTGCTATCAGTGTGTCAAGAGTGGGAGAAGAGGGTTGCATTGACAATCCAACACAATGGGCAGCACTTTGAACACATTTTATAAGTGGTCATAAGCTTGTAAATAACTCATGAAAGAATAAAGTTCTGTTAAAACCGAGCACACCATTGTTTTTCTTGTGAAATTCTCAATATGTTTGATGTGTTACATGACCCTCTTCCCATTGGAAATAATAAAGTTGGATCCAAAATGGCCGACTTCAAAATGGCCACCATGGTCAACGCCCATCTTGAAAAGTTTTCCCCCTCCCATATATTAATGTGCCACAAACAGGAAGTTGATATCACCAACCATTCCCTTTTTATTTAGATGTATCCATATAAATGGCCCACCCTGTATTGTGTAAAAAGCAAGTCATTATATTTATATTTGTGCTAAAACATTTGCTGATTGATAAGTGATTAGTCTTAGATTTTAATGAGCAGCTTAACAATGCACTTCAGTGCACCTGCTTCTGTCTTGAGCTTTGCCCAATAGTGTGCTTTAGAAGGAATTTTTTGAGAGTGAGTTTATAGTGCTTCGTTGCTGCCTCCACCACAACACCAGCCTGGCAACAAGCATTGGCAACAAATATTCAAACAATAAAGTTCTGTTCTGTGCTTCAGAGTGGAGAGTTTAGGATGACAATAAAATCTTAGTTATCACTAAACTATAAATGACTTGACTGGAATTAACTGGAAAATGTAAGTTTTAACCACATATCCGGGCACTGTAATAAACAAACATGGTTTAAATTAATAAGAAAACGGCACGTACATGTAAACAATGCAATTTTCCATAATATCATGTTGCATTGTTGATTCATTTAAAATAAGAACACTTATTTTGCCATAAATGTTTGTCATCCATAACAACACGCATACTGTGTGTGCTATTTCCATGTATTTCTGTAGTCGCCCTCTTGTTGTTGTTGGTTGCAATGAATAGACAGTGGGTCTGCCAACACATTAATAATAAGTGTTAACGTGCTACTTCAATTAAGGAATGATATTCCGATGGAGTTTACAGTGTTCTTAGCATTACCATGCTTTTGATTAATCCACCTCAGTATGTTTTCTCTCATGTTTTCTTTCATTTTTGGGGAAATGTTAACTCTTATTAGACTTTCATGATATATAGTGTGTATTTTGACAATGACTTCAGGTATATATCATACTTGCTATATCACTCTTTAGTACAAGCCATACAAGAATCTTTGTGAATTAGCATTTTTCATGTTTAACCATGGTTCTCCTGGTCAATGTGACGAGGCTTTGGCACCTATCTCCTGGAAAACACAGACATGCCCTGGATAGGAGGTTGGGTAGGGGTTGATGTTGCAGGGCCAGGGGCTGCTCCTCCTGAGTGGCCTCTCCTCATTCAGAAGCAGCCAATTGTGTCTGCATGTGATGCTTGACCCAGGTGCAAGGCATCGCAAGAACTTGAACCTTGTTCCTTGCAGTGGTGGGGGACCCACTGTCTTAGACCACTATTTTTCTAGGTTATTATTAAACGTGTGCATCTAGTTATTAAATTACACCCTTCCATGCAACACAAATCACATTAACTATAAACATATGAAAGCCTTTAGCACATGGCACTGGTATCGCTGGGTAACAGAGTGGATTGGACACATGCAATTTATGCTACATGGACGTAGTACATTTACAATTACAGCATGTAACAGATGACCTCAACCAGAGCAACAGTATTACAGTAGTCTTGTATAGTATAGTACACACATCACCATCACACCTTGAGTGTTTGCTTACAGTGTTGTCAGGATTAGATCAACACCACTACTCTAAGCTTTGATTTCATTTTAACCTATATAGAGCTTTAAAAATAGACATAGTAGACAATAAGCTTTACAAAAAACTGAGTCAAGACCACGAATGAGAAATACCAGAGACACAAAAAGGAGAAACCATGAGAGGAACCAGACTCATATGTGGAATCCGTCCTCCTCTGGGTGAGACTACTCAACATGATTGATTTGAGTCATTGACTAGTCGAATGTAAAGCAGAATCGAGCACCACTGTGTGTAAGCAACATACAGCGTTCAGTGTAGCAAGCTATGAATAGGAGTTTTAAAAGAATAAAACATATTTAGATGAACTTCAGCAGCTTAGACTCTCTGCTGATATTGAAATAATGAGGTTGGTGAGAAGTAGGACTTCAGTTCTCATTTCCATGACTTTGCAGAGCTGTATCTGCATTTCCAGTGCTTGCTGACTATACAAATGGCACCTCATGAAATGCCTGTCCCACAACAATGTCACACCTCGAAGTGTCTCAGTGCTTTTTTCAAAACGTGTTCCAGAAAGGCTGACCTTCGCTCACCGCAGAGAATGCGTGAGGAATTTTAACAGGGTGAGTGCAATAAATATTGGGAATGCAAGAGCTGCACTAAATCAAAGTCTTGTTTGAGTGGAGAGCAAAGTCAGGAATGAGAAAATACAGGACAAAGTTCCTGCGATGAATAAATGGGATCACAGAAACACAATAATCATGCAATTAAATTTTTAAAGCTCTCCTGTAATGAAGAGGTTGTCAAATTGTAAGGCAAGAGACTGAGACATGTGATGCATTGTGTCACACACTCCTCTGCAGCACCCTCCCTGAGCTCTGACCTCTCCACAGGCAGCAGCCAAGCCATTAAAACATCCCACGTCTCACTTTACGTCGCAACTGATGTTGACTGAAGTGGAGGGAGAATCTGGTATTCATCACAAGTCAAGAGTCACAGCACATGCTGCCTTTGTTTGCTTGGTACGCTCTTAGAAAAAAAACAGAAGTACTTCAAGGATTCTATGGATGGTTAGCACTTTCAAAGAAAATAAAAACATTTATATCAGAAGAACTGTAAAAGATTTGGAGGTGTAGTTCACATCATTAGTCTCTAAAAGGCTCTAACCTTTTCTGTTGTACACTTCCACGCAGAAAGAGTATGGATTTCCTCACAGTTTAGTATGTGTCTCTAAGTGGAACTATTTATGTCCCAGAACAAAATCCTATGTGAAAACCCACGTGAATGAATTCAATGGGACCAGTTTGGAACCATCTCTAAACCTTGGGATGCTGAGACAAGCCCTTCTTTTCTGAGTATAAGGTTGCATGAAGGCAAG
Organism: Ancistrus triradiatus; assembly: GCA_025084515.1. Classification (NCBI taxonomy): domain Eukaryota; kingdom Metazoa; phylum Chordata; class Actinopteri; order Siluriformes; family Loricariidae; genus Ancistrus; species Ancistrus triradiatus. The sequence continues at coordinate 145,086 of JAJAGP010001755.1, forward strand.
CAAAAGGCAGAAGCTCATGACTTCAGCTCAGTCACAAATATAAAAGCATTGTGGTTTCATTTATAAAACAGACGCCCTGTGAGTGTGGTGAAGGAGTGAGAGACCTCTTTAATAAACTGCAGACGACTCGCCTCTATTCCTCCCAAATGAAGTGGAGGCTTGTGAAATTTCAGACCTAAATCGACTCAATGCACAGGGATTTATGGTACAATCAGTTTGTCCTAGATGCTTTAGTTAAGGAAACATTAATGAAGAACACCATGGTGAGGAACATCAAGTTCTGTCACACTTCAAGGACCCTTTGTTGAAGAAAATGCATTATGTATTTCGTGACACAAGCTATAGTAATAAATTTTAAAAACTAACCCAATGTGTCATGTGTAAGAGCCTGATCACAAAATCTTTAGTAAAATTCAGTTATCACATTTACTTGAAAGTCAGGTTCATTGATGTGAAACCCTTTGTCCCACAGCGCAGCGCAAATTTATCTCATTAGCCTGTTAGTTCAGGGTGTACTTACCGAGAAACAAGCAGGGGAATGTAGTAGACATTTCGGCTCAGGACGGTGACAGAAGTCCTTTGCGGATAGAAACAAAAGCAGTTCAATGCGCTCACAATCACTCCGGATGCCCTGCAGCACTATTTCGGATAGTGGAAGTGAAGAATATAGGTAGGACCCGTGCGCCAAGCACAGCGTATCTTAAGACATAGTGAAAGACGAATCCATGCCACCTCCTTCTCCTTCTCCTCCTCCCGCTGTTAAGGAACAGAGTCGCGTCCCCGGGACGCTTCCATTCGTCCTGCTCCACAAACCAGCGCTCCGCTTAAAGCTCTCGGTTCCTCGGTACCGCAGTCTGTCCTTTTGTTCGCCCTCGTGTTCTTTCTCTGCGTTCAGCGCAGCGCGGTGAGGGTTGAGATGTTCGGGACAGGAAAACCCTGCTACGGATGGATGGAGAGAGATGGATGGAGGAGGATGGAGACCTCTACAGTCCGAAAATCTTCCAAAGCAACGCGGCAAAAGAGGAGTAAGCGCGGAACTGCACTGTGCGTCACTACAATGCTCAACCACAACACAGTACACTATACACACACTGCTGAATGCGACAAAATAATAAGCCTTCATTACAAATACTACAGGGGTGCTTGAAAGTTTGTGAATCCTTTATAATTTTCTCCATAAATATGACCTAAAACATCATCTGATTTTCACACAAGTCCTAAAAGTAGAGAAAGAGAACCCAGTTCAACAAATGAGACAAGAATATTATACTTGGTCATTTATTTATTGAGGAAAATGATCCAATATTAGATATTAGTGAGTGGCAAAACTATGTGAACTTTTGCTCTCCTTGCAACCCTGCCATGCACACCATTGTTGTTCAATGTTCTTTTGATGGTGTATTCAAGAATATTAACATTAGCCAATGTGACAAAGGCCTTCAGTTGCTTAGAAGTTACCCTGGGGTCCTTTGTGACCTCACCAACTATTACACGCCTTGTTTTGTAACCTTTTCCATCCTGATGAGGATCAACAACTATTTTTCCGAGCTCCTCAGAAATCTCCTTTGTTTGGGCCATGATGCACTTCCACAAACGTGTGTTGTGATGAGCAGACTTTGATAGATATAATATTACACGCCTTATCAAAAAAGTATAATATTTTTGTCTCTTTTGTTTAACTGGGTTCTTCTGATGATGTTTTAGGTAATTTTTATGAAGAAATATAGAAAATTCTAAAAGGTTCACAAACATTCAAGCACCACTGTAATAACACTTATCATTAACTACAAGTACTCGGAGATCTTTAAACATTTTTCTTGTCAGAGCATCAGCAATTTACATGTAAGAATTAGCCAACAAGTTTCTAGCAAGACCATACTAGTTCCAAGTTTCATATTGTTCCAAGTTGGTTTACTGTATGTTGGTTAGTCTGGTGATGGTTTAGCTGGGGAACCTGAATGGTCTTACTGGTCTTGTTTGTAAAACTGGCTGACCAGCAGACCAGTGTTAAAATTACTTTTTTACATGTAGCTCAGCGGTTAAGATGCAATTATGATATAGCAGATTTCCTATCCAGGGTGACTTCCAACTGATACAATCTTGCAATGTACAATCCAAGCAATTGAGGGTTAAAGGCTTTGATCAAGGGCCCAACAGTGGCAGCTTGGACGTGTTGGAACTTGAACCCTTGACCTTTTGGTCATGACTTCAGTAACTTAAACGCTGTGCCATTGTCCCCACCATTTCAACGGTAAACCTTCGGCCAGCTCATCGTATGTTCATGGAGAACCATCTCCTGAAACTGTTTGCGAGTGTTCACAAACGTTCACGAAAAATTTATGGCAAACAAAAAACTGCTCTCCTATTTTTGTCAAATTTGGTCACACCAGTGGTCTCGATGACAAGACAATGATGCAACGTCTAAAACTGTAAACGCTATTTGGAACGTGAACAGGTTTATTGAAAATAACAGGTAATTGCTTCTCTGTTCCAGCTTTTAACGAATCAAAAAAACATGCATTTCGAAAAAGAAAATGTTACAGCTCATATCATGAAGCTGGACAGCTTTAACATTAGCTAGCATTTTTTCTGTGTATCTCACTTTACCAGTAACACTGTGTCATTAAGAGGGGGCTTTTTTTTTTTTTTTAGGCAAAATGAAACCTGGTCACTTGGTCACTTGTGGATTTTCTAAAGCAAAAAATAAGTTGCAGGGAATAAAGCTATATATAAAACCTGTAAATCTTTTTGACTTTTCAAACCTTTGTCTAGCTCTGACATTGCTAGTGCCAGAGCTTAATGAATTCTGTAATCATTCAAGACTCTCAGAGTCTTTGCCTACACTCAACATCTATATACAGTGGTGCTTGAAAGTTTGTGAACCCTTTAGAATGTCTGGTATTTCTACATAAATATGAACCTTAAACATCATCAGATTTTCACACAAGTCCTAAAAGTATATAAGATGAACTCAGTAAACAAATGAGACCAAATATTATACTTGGTAATTTTATTTATTGTGGAAATGATCCAATATTAATATTAGTGAAGTTATGTGAACCTCAGGATTAGCAGTTAATTGGAAGGTGAATGAGAGTCAGATGTTTTTCAATAAGTGGGATGACAACAGGTGGTGGAGTGGGCACCGGTTTTATTTAAAGAAAAGGGATCTATCAAAGTCTGCTCTTCACTAACACATGTTTGTGGAAGTGTATCATGGCACAAACAAAAGAGATTGCTGAGGACCTCAGAAAAAGAGTTGTTGATGCTCATCAGGCTGGAAAAAGTTACAAAACCATCTCTAAAGAGTTTGCATTCCACCAATCCACAGTCAGACAGATTGTGTACAAATGGAAGAAATTCAAGACCACTGTTACCCTCCCCAGGAGTGGTCGACCAACAAAGATCACTCCAAGAGCAAGGCGTGTAATAGTTGGCGAGGTCACAAAGGACCCCAGGGTAACTTCTAAGCAACTGAAGGCCTCTCTCACATTTTCTAATGTTAATGTTTGTGAGTCCACCATCACAAGAAGACTGAACAACAATGGTGTGCATGGCAGGGTTGCAAGACGAATGCCACAGCTCTCCAAAAAGAACATTGCTGTTCATCTGCACTTTGCTAAAGATCACATGGACAAGTCAGAAGGCTATTGGAAGAATGTTTTGTGGATGGATGAGAGCAAAATAGAACTTTGTGGTTTAAAAGAAAAGCGTATGTTTGGAGAAAGGAGAACACTGCATTCCAGCATAAGAACCTTATCCCATCTGTGAAACATGGTGGTGGTAGTATCATGGTTTGGGCCTGTTTTGCTGCATCTGGGCCAGAACGGCTTGCCATCATTGATGGAACAATGAAATCTGAATTACATCAGAGAATTCTAAAGGAAAATGTCAGGACATCTGTCCATGAACTGAATCTCAAGAGCAAGTGAGAGTTGCAGCAAGACACTGACCCTAAGCGCACAAAAATAGTTAAAGAAGAATAAAGTTAATATTTTGGAATGGCCAAGTCAAAGCCACGACCTTAATCCAATCAAAATGTTGTGGAAGGACCTGAAACGAGCAGTTAATGTGAGGAAATCCACCAACATCCCAGAGTTGCAGTTGTTCTGTACAGAAATGGGCTAAAATTCCTCCAAGCCGGTGAGAAGGACTGATCAATAGCTACAGCAAACATTTAGTTGCAGTTATTGCTGCACAGGGGGGGGTCACACCAGATACCGAAAGCAAAGGTTCACATACTTTTGCCACTCACTAATTTGATAATTTTCCTCAATACATGTAGTCAGGGGTGCCAAACAAAACACTCACATCACTACAAAGGACCAACAGAAATGTTTAGCTTGTATGGGAGTAGTGTCTGCTGTGGTCTGCAAGCAAGAGTCAACAGAGCAACAATCTCATTACAAAACTTAATGCCTGAAGAATGTAACACAGTACTTAGATAATCCAGAATTCAGAAATATTATGCAATAGAGTTCTGTAGTCCTATCAAAGACTGAACTGTTTGCTACTGTAAAAGTAAACATGATAGTATAGCATAATGTGATGACAATGGCAGCATGGTTTATTGACAAATGAATATTATCCTTCCTATTGGAATGTTTCAGCCATTACATGCCCTATAAAGATAGTTGAAAAATATCCTTTGTTCAGCAGCTGACAATTTGGTTTTATGGTACATTCATTTAGAGTTGTTTGTTTGTTTTGTTGTTGTTATTTAAAAATATTCAAAATGAAATACTGTCCTAAGCTGCATGAAAAATGACCTGGTAATTAGTAATACTTGTGTGAAACGTAGGTTTTTAGCCATAGAGTCTGTTTGGTACTTACACTAAATTATGTTTGTGCAACGAAAAATCATTAATTGGGTATCAATACTAATGGCTGAGGCAGGTTTAAAATTAGATTCTCATTCCCTTTCTCCTAATAACATCATGCTCCAGATGTTCTCAAATTGTTTTTAAACACATTTTATTCGCAACAGCCATACTGTATACAAATATTTAGGTCTGAAGTCATACCCTTTCAAATTGCCATATGTCTTCACAAACACATGGTAACACATGTTTATACTACATGACAGCTAATTTAACCACTGATGTGGTAGTTTAGCCACTGATGATGATTTTAAAAATATGGAATATTTTTGACTGTATATAAAACAGTATATTAGGAATGTAAGGATATAAAATATGGTGCTGTTTTCTCAGTTAAATCGGTATTTTTACATTACTTTGAACCAAGAGTAGGTATAATTAGGGTTAATAATTTGTTCATAAATGGAAAGAATTTAACATTGGAGCTGCCAGGTTCTCCTAAGAAATCACTCGTCACAATTTCATTACACTCGTAGTAGTCCGGTGGTCTGGCTCAAGGAGCAGGAACTGTTTTGTTAGCTAGTTGACTTTGAGCTTTGTTTGAGAGCCCTGGAGCTTCTGTTTTCAAGAGTAAACTACTTTAACATCATGTAAACTTACATTGTTGTGCATGAAAATGAGTTGTAAACACCTGTTGGACCAATTAACAAATGTCATTACACTTCAAATTTCATCCAGTTTTGCAGTTACAGTAGCGAATGAAAATTTGTAAACCCTAGAGAATTTCTAGAACCCCCAATAAACTTGGGACGGTATGGAGAATGCAAAAAAATAGAGAAAGAAACGTGTATTGTGGTCATTAGTATTAGTTTCCCAGATCTTTTTTTAATTTATTAAGTTAATTTTTTTAACAAAAGGGACACCGTGTTCTCCAGACCAAAGACGAAAAGGACTATACAGTCCGATATCAGCAACAAATCCAAAAGTCAGGGTCTGTCACGGTATGGTGTTGTGTCAGTGCCCTTGGCAAAGGTAATTTACACTTCTGTGATGGCATTAGTTGCCTTTCATGGATACTGCTTTTGTGCCAGATAGTGATTACTATCACCTGTTGACATCAACTGTTTAAAATCATTGTTTATTTATTATTATTATTTTTTAAACCTCATTACTAGCCCTAAACTGCCCCCATCCCAACTTTTTTGGAATTTGTTGCAGGCCTGAAATGCAGGAATGGATGCTTATTAAAATTGAAATTAAGGTTACCAGATAAAACATGAAATATCTTGTGTTCATAGTAACTGCAATTAAATAAAAGCCAAAGTATATGTAAGGAACACTTTTTTGCTCATACCATCCCAGATTTTTCTGATTTGGGGTTGTATATATCTGCATGAAACTCTCCCAAAATATCATCATATTTTCCTAATTGTAGATAAACAGAACAGTATTAAACAAATGAGATAAAAATGGAATACATGGTAATTTATTTCTTGAAGAAAATAATACAGTATTACATATTTGTGAGAAGCAAAAGTATGTGAATGTCTAGGATTAGCAGTTAGTTTGACATGAAATTAGCATCATGTTTTCAATCAATGAGATGATATTCAGGTGTGAGTGGGTGCCCTGTATTTAAATAACAGGGATCTATCAAAGTTTCCAACATATTTGTGGAAGTGAATCATGGCATGAACAAAGAATATTTCTAAGGACCTCAGAAAAAGAATTGTTGTTACTCCTCTGGGTGGAAAAGTTACACAGCCATCTGTAAAGTGTTTGGACTCCACCAATCCACAGTCACTGCTATCCAAGAAGAAAACTGCTGCCCGTTTGCAGTTTTCTAAAGATCACATGGACAAACCAGAAGGCTACTTCAAAAATGTTGAATGAGACCAAAGTAGATCTGTTTGGTTTAAATGAGATGCATCATGTCTGAAGAAAGGAAAACACGGTATACTGACTATATGTCATCTATGACACATAGTGGAATTTCCATGAAGTTAGTGTGTTGTCTGTTTGGATGATATACTAGAGCATCGAGAAGGCCCTGCCATGTTTAGGTGAGGGATCTGTTACCATCCTCACTTCTGGGTAAAGTTTCCCTTGTCAGTGGGGAAGGGATTACCATGGACCCAACCAAGATCAATGCAGTTAAGTGGTGGTCCACACAGGCCAGTGTCATTGCATCTGTTGCAGGCATGCACGCATGGAGTGGATGTCCATGGATGTTTTGGGTTCTTTCCCAGAATATTACAGGGAAATGTCTATTTCTTCAGCCCCTTGCACTGCTTTTCCCAAGGGGTTCAAAGCATCAGAGATCCCTGATCAGAGTGCTGATACTATTGCTAAGCACTTTCTGGAAAGCTTTTTCCTCTCCTGTCTGTATTTTGGGTCCCAGAACAGTGCCACAGCAACCAGGGCCATAACTTCAAGGCCCAGGTCATGGCAGAAGTGTGTGAGCAACTTGGAGTGTGGAAGACCCAGACCATGCCGCTCCATCTGCTATGTGACTGTTTCAACTGAATACTCACCATCCAACTCACTAGTGTTGAGCCAACACCACCAACACTGTGACAGGCACCTGCTATTAGTGTTGTTTTCTTGTTGAGCAGCTATGTAGGACTCCACCGGGTTTACATTGGCTTAGCTTATATTTGGGAGTGAGTTAACCACCCCTGTGAAGCTGGTCTTAGGAACAGGGGAGGAAGCAGACATATCGGCCCTTTGGCCAAGTGGAAGGGTCAGTCCATCATTCTGTGTTGACTGTCTGTGATTGTGTACTGTATATGGAGGGGCGAATGACAGTGGCTTTATGTTGCAATCACCTTGTGCCATACCAGCCAAGGGAGAAACGTACATCTCAGGAGGTGCCAGCTGCTCTCCCACGAATGTCATAGAGTACTTTGAGACACTGGTACAGACACACATTAAAGTACCATACTGGGTATATAGGTCTATGCCACTTTGTCATTTCCACACCTCTAGAAACCACTTTAACTTACCTTGAACGTCATAAAACATATGTCTGAATTTTGTTTACTGAAAACAACACAGTGTTCAGTACAACACATGGCAGCTTTGGGGTCATGGTCTCAACCTGCACCATTCTAGATTTCTTGGCAAACCTCCCTCAGTCAGTCAGACTCTGTACCCATCAGTCCTCCACACACGAGTGCTCCGCAAGACTGTGGCCATGTATACAATACTAACACCATCGTAAAGTATGCAGAAAACACCGCAATCATAGTGCTCCGGTTCAAACAAGAGTGGAGGACCTTACATTTTCACTCACAATAACTGGTGAATAAAGGGACACATGACTGACAATCACTGCTCCTCAGATCTGGATTACCTCTCAGTAAGATGCCGACCTTTTTACATGCCAAGAGAATTTATTGTTGTTATTATTACTGCTGTATACATACCACTGAATGCTAATGTTGAATTAGCTGTTGGTTGTCTCCTAACAGCTATTACCATGCAGAACACGCTTGTGTCTGTGTAGTGACAGGAGACTTTAACCAATTAAAATTAAGCCCAGTTCTTCCAAAATTCTACCAACATGTACAGTTTCCCACAAAAAGAAGAAAAACGCTAGACCATGTACAGTATACAGTAATGTTAAACATGGATGCAAAGTTTCATCCTTCTCCAACCTTGGCCAATCGACCACCTTTCTTGGCTCCTAAGCTTCCTGAATGTCATTGTGCAATGAAAGTAAAGAACTTATTATCTGAAATTACCTTTCAATTCATGATTCATTAATTATTGGTGCTACCATGCACTACCGGTTGTGAAATCCTCAAGGAACAGCCAGTTTTAGTCTGAAGTAAATCAAAGCCACAACAATTGATTCCAGCTGGGGGTCAATTAGCCTGGTGGGGTGAAATGAGATTAGTTATCTGAACATGTTTATAATGGTTACTCTAAATGGGTAGATCCCTTATCCAAACCAAGTGTTTTACTTATTTATGGTTATAAATTGATTACCAAGCCTCAAGTGCTTTGGTTTTAGGCACAAGTTGTAGGTGTAATGAGCGCTGGAGCCTCAGGAACCCACATCCATTATCATAGTAATCCGGTAAGATGCAATAAGAACAGAAACTGTACAGAGCACAACCCAACCTTTCAAGGTGTCAGCTGACCTACAACTGGACTTACGTGGTGCCAGTGAACTGAAAGCTGGATTTATTTGTTGCCATTATGCAAAGAGATTTGGAATTAGAGGGTCAGGGTACCACAGACTGGACTTAACAATTGTATCTGGAATTGAAATGCAACAACACAACTGATTGGCCTCTCTTTGCCAGAAAGTGGCTAAATAGTGGAGTTCCCAATACTGAGCCTATCTGGTTCGATTCTAGCCTCTGGCAAAGAGAGATTTGTCAGTTATAGAGTTGCGTTACGATTCATAGCATCATGGTTAAGTCCAGGTAAGGTTACTAACAACTTTTTTCAGTTCTTTCAATACACTTGCATGATTTAGCCCAACTCTTGGTGGTTTGTTGGTTAAGGCTGACAGTGTCACAGTGCAAGTCTAGCTGTAGATTTGCTGGCACATTTGAGAGTTTGGGTTGTGCTACATTCACTTTCTGGTCTCTGTATTTCATTGGATGATGAGGGTTAATGAGTGTGCCTGGGTCCATGTGTAGGCTATCATGTGATATGGATCAGGGTCGCCCCCACATTACACTAGGATGAAATCAGTGACCTCAACTCAGACTTAGTACCGGATATCAGTGCTTCTGTTTTGTCAATCAGTGTAAAGAAAGAAGCTTGCTATTCAAGCTTTTTTTTTTTTCTTTTTTTTTTAAATACAGTTTGATGTTGAATATGGATGAACAGATTATCATCAGCATCAGACCGACTTCATGTTTATGGATATCCCAGGGACTGTAAAATCAATTGAAAACATTTAGGGGCAAAAAACCTTGTGGGACGTCATCCTGTGCTCATTTGTCCTCTATAATTGTTTGTTGATTCTAAAAAATTGAAAATGTCATGTCGAATAGGATCTCCTACTTTCTTCACAATTAATTGCAGCTCATTTCTAACTACATATTAAAAATTCTTAGCCTGTAATACTCGAGTCAAGTCAGATTTATTTATATAGAATATTTTACAAAGGAGCATTGTCTTGAAGCAGCTTTATAAATATAATTTTAGATTATGTTCTAATGTCTAGGGCCATTCCCAAATTGAGCAAGCCTAGGACAACATTGGCATGGAAAAACTCTCTAAACGATATAAGAAAGAAACTTTGGGAGGACAAAGACTCAAAAAGAGACCCATCCTCCTTGAGACCAATACTCGATGCTCATTAAAATGTTCTTGCATTACTACTGTACCAGACTATCATTAGAATCAGTAGCAGTACACAAATAGCTCAAACTTTTTAGGTACCGAATTGATCCCTTACTGCAGATTCAAGTTTAAGCTCATTTTCAGGTGATTTGCACTATTGCAATATACCAGTAGTTATTTTAAGTTTTACGTATAGCACAATGATCATTCAGGGCTTAAGTAATAACCTACATTATTCTCATTATCTGCTATCAATTCTGAGAAATAAGCTTCTCTGAAACAGAGAGAATAGCTCCATGCTATTTGAAAGGCCTTTTAGCTTATTTTTACTCTGTATAGAGAGATTGTCTCTACGGTCACTCTGCCGAGAGATTTGTTAGAGGCCATATAAATGTTCACTGTACCATAGAACAGATCACCTAATAACTGTCTTCCTCAAATTGAATGGTGTTACAGAATTAGATCGAGGCTGTGTTGAATCTAGTGTGTGGAAAAAAAGCATGTGCTGAGAAACACCAGTAGAGTTCAAGACTAGTACAAACACACTTTTTAACGGTCTTTCTCCATATAAATATTGAAGTCAACCACTGAAGATGTTGCCTTACTGAAGGTTTCTTACAAGAGTTACCAAGAGTCCCCACAGAACCTTTATGATGATCTGTAGCTCTCCTCCAGAACCTCTACAACCTAACCTTCGGTAACTCCAATCTAAAATGCTGCAAAACAATTTACATAATCAAAATTAGGTATAGACAGGGGGGTGAGCTTTTCACAGCAAGCGTATTGGAATAAGCTAAGAAAGTGTGGGGTGAGCTGAATAGGAGGCTCCACAAAGCAAAACCAAGGATCTTACAGGATCTGGAGAGCAGGTTTCTTCCTTGCCCTGTATTCTTCAGTCTCATCAAGCATTATAAGAGAAGGCTCAGTGCTGTGATGTTGCCAAAGGGAGGCAGCACACTAAATGCCAAGAAGTTTGGCATGTCCAATCCCCTAGTTGTTTCAACAACTCCCACTGGGAGAACTGGACTAAGCCATCTTTGCTGGTACCTCCAACGGTTGATGGGGTAGCTGTTGCTGTCGTTTTTCCCAATCTCAGACATGCCAGCTGTGTTTGTGCAGCAACACGGGTCTCCATTAGTGAGCTAGCATAGTGGGAGCTTGCACCTCCTGAGGGCAAACAGTTATTTTTGTAGCATTCTTTATATATTTTTAGAGTGAAATAAAGCTTATTAACTACATTTTGTCTTAACCTTGTACCCTTCTTTACCAAGGATTCCATTACTTATGGAATTGACTATAAATGTTATCACTTCCCTGTAAAAGCACTGGAATAACAGAGAATTTCAATTTGCCTTAGAAATATATACTTTCCTTAAATAGTCCTGTGCCTGAGCGTATAAGGGAACAGCACACAACTCTATTCCCTTTAAGGCAGTGTGGGCTTGTGATTTATTTATTACACGGTTTGTTGGCTGAGATGTGAACGGGCGATGCGTGTTAAGTAAACAAGCTGAATGAAAGAGAAAGTGCAGTGGTGTGCTGTCTCCGGCCACATTAATACCCAACTCTAGCTCTTGCAACAACCTGACAACCTGAGTTTCCTTATATAAAGCAGAGCTCCAGACACACATTCACAGATCGACACACCTGCATTTCTACATTTGTGGTATTCCTATTGACATGATATGTCTGTAGACAGTAAAATACCTGTACCTAAACTTAACCTTGTTATACACAAGCAGAGCAAATCAGCAAAATAACCCCATAAAAGCAGGGGGTATATTTTTTAGAATTGTCTATATTACAATTCCTGCATGAATACAGCGGTGCTTGAAAGTTTGTGAACCCTTTAGAATTTCTATATTTCTGCATATATATGACCTAAAACATCAGATTTTCACACAAATCTTAAAAGTAGATAAAGAGAACCCTGTTAAACAAATGAGACAAAAATATTATACTTGGTCATTTATTTGTTGAGGAAAATGATCCAATATTACATATTACTGAGTGGCAAAAGTATGTGAACCTCTAGGATTAGCAGTTAATTTGAAGGTGAAATTAGAGTCAGGTGTTTTCAATCAATGTGATGACAATTGTTACCCTCCCCAGGATTGGTCGATCAACAAAGATCACTTCAAGAGCAAAGCTTGTAGTAGTTGGCGAGGTCACAAAGGACAAGGCAGAAGGCTATTGGAACAGTGTTTTGTGGACGGATGAGACCAGAATAGAACTTTTCTTGGTTTAAAAGAAAAGAGTTACATTTGGAGAAAGGAAAACACTGCATTCCAGCTATAAGAACCTCATCCCATCTGTGAAACATGATGGTGGTGGTAGTATCATGGTTCAGGCCTATTTTGCTGCATCTGGGCCAGGACAGCTTGCCATCATTGATGGAACAATGAATTCTGAATTCTATCAGAGAATTCTAAAGGAAAATGTCAGAACATCTGTCCATGAACTGAATCTCTGGAGAAGGTGGGTCATGCAGCAAGACAATGACCCTAAGCACACACGTCATTCTACCAAAGAATGGTTAAAGAAGAATAAAGTTAATGTTTTGGAATGGCCAAGTCAAAGTCCTGACCTTAATCCAATCGAAATGTTGTGGAAGGACCTGAAGCGAGCAGTTAATGTGAGGAAACCCACCAACATCCCAGAGTTGAAGCTGTTCTGAATGGAAGAATGGGCTAAAATTCTTCCAAGCCGGTGTGCAGGACTGATCAACAGTTACAGAAAACGTTTAGTTGCATTTATTGCTGCACTTAAATAAATGAATAAATAAAACTAAATAATTGACCAAGTATAATATTTTTGTGTCACTTGTTTAACTGGGTTCTCTATGTACTTTTAGGACTTGGGAAAATCTGATGATGTTTTAGGTCATATTTATGCAGAAATATAGAAAATTCTAAAGAGTTCACAAACTTTCAAGCACCACTGTATATCCTAAAACATTTTCAGATTTTCATAAAAAGTTCTAAACATAGACAAAAGTCCTAAAAGAAGATAAAGACATCGAAAGGAAAAAAAAGACGCAAAAATATTATATTTTGTCATTTATTTTTTGAGGAACATAATCCAAAATTACATTATCTGCAAATTAGCAGTTAATTTGAAGGTGAAATTAGTGTCAGGCATTTTCAGTCAATGGGATAACAATCAGGTGTAAGTGTTGTATATGGTCAACTGAAATATGAACTCCACAAGACATTTCTCTGAAAATTCATCACCAAAAATACTCCACCAATCCACAGTCAGAAAGATTGCGTACAAATGAAGACATTTCAAGACCTTGAGTTGTCTATCAACAAAGATAACAGCAAGATCAATAGTCTGCAAGGTCAAAAAGAAACCCAGAATAACTTGTAAGCAACTAAAAGCTTCTATCTCATTGGCTAACGTTAATGTTAAAGTCCACCACAAATAGAATACTGACCACTATGCTATAAATGGCACAGAGAAAGACTCTGCTTTTCAAAAAGATCATTGTTGGCCATCTCCAATGTGCTAAAGGTCACTTAGACAAGCCAGAAAGCCACTGAAATTAAGTGGGCAGATGAGACTAAAATATAACTTCTCGGTTTAAATGGGAAGTGATATGAAATGTCATAAGCACTGCATTCCACCATTAGAACCTTATCCCATCTGTGAAACATAGTAGTGTTAGTATCATGGTTTGGACCAGTTTTCATGGATCTGGGCAAGGTATAGATATTTACAAACTGCTACAACAGTCTTTGTTCTTCTAAATGATTTTTCAACTAAATTTTACAACATGACTAAGGTCAGCATCTGATGTTAGACGGTAAGCCCTGGCTCAGTTTTGGCATTCCAGTGCATTTTACCTGGTATCAGGTTTGCATCGGATTGAGTGGAGGTCAAGGTTCTGTGCAAGGCAGCCGAGTTTTTACTCAAAGTCGGCAAACAAATTCAGTTTGGACTTAGCTTAAGGACAGGGCAGAAAGTTGATTAACCAACTTGCTGGAAGCAGAAACCTAGAAATGTGTCATATTCAGAGTAAAAAACGTAAAAAACGTAAAAGGTCCAACTCGTGGTAATTGGAGGAAGAAGAATGCTGAGTTGCACCATACCTACTGTGAAGCATGGGGGTGGAAACATTATGCTTTGGGGCTGTTATTCTGCAGAGGGGACAGGAAGACTGATCCGTGTTAAGGGAAGAATGAACGGGGCCATGTGTCGCGAGATTTTAAGCCAAAACCTCCTTCCATCAGTGAGAGCATTGAAGATGGAATGTGGCTGGGTCTTCCAGCATGACAATGATTCCAAACACACCGCTCGGGCAACGAAGCATTTCAAGCATTTCAAGTCCTGGAGTGGCCTAGCCAGTCTCCAGACCTCAACCCCATAGAAAATTTGTGGAGGGAGTTGAAAGTCCGTGTTGCCCCAAAACATCACTGCTCTAGATGAGATCTGCATGGAGGAATGGGACAAAAATACCAGCTACAGTGTGTGCAAACCTGGTGAAGACTTACAGGAAATGTTTGACCCCTGTCATTGCCAACAAAGGTTATGTTACAAAGTATTGAGTTGAAAAAAAATTATTGACCAAATACTTACTTTCCACCATAATTTACAATGAAATTCTTTAAAAATCCCACAGTGTGATTTCCTGGATTTCTTTTTTCCCTCATTTTTTCTCTCATAGTTGAAGTGTACCTAGGATGAAAATTACAGACCTCTCTCTTTTTTCTATATATATATATATACATACATACATACACATACATACACACACACACACACACACACACACACACACACACACACACACACACACACACACACACACACAGTGCCTTGCAAAAGTATTCGGCCCCCTTGAACTTTTCAACCTTTTGCCACATTTCAGGCTTCAAACATAAAGATATGAAATTGTAATTTTTTGTGAAGAATCAACAACAAATGGGACACAATCATGAAGTGGAACGAACTATGTTGGATATTTGAAACGGGGGGCATGCAAAATTATTCGCCCCCCTTGCATTAATACATTGTAGTGCCACCTTTTGCTGCGATTACAGCTGCAAGTCACTTGGGGCATGTCTCTATCAGTTTTGCACATCGAGGGAATGAAGTTTTTGCCCATTCTTCCTTGCAAAACAGCTCGAGCTCAGTGAGGTTGGATGGAGAGCGTTTGTGAACAGAAGTTTTCAGCTCTTTCCACAGATTCTCGATTGGATTCAGGTCTGGACTTTGACTTGGCCATTCTAACACCTGGATACGTTTATTTGTGAACCACTCCATTGTAGATTTTGCTTTATGTTTTGGATCATTGCCTTGTTGGAAGATAAATCTCCGTCCCAGTCTCAGGTCTTTTGCAGACTCCAACAGGTTTTCTTCCAGAATGGTCCTGTATTTGCCTCCATCCATCTTCCCATCAATTTTAACCGTCAATTGTCCCTGCTGAAGAAAAGCAGGCCCAAACCACGATGCTGCCACCACCACGTTTGACAGTGGGGATGGTGAGTTCAGGGTGATGAGCTGTGTTGCTTTTACGCCAAACATAACGTTTTGCATTGTTGCCAAAAAGTTTGCCTGACCAGAGCACCTTCTTCCACATGTTTTGTGTGTCTCCCAGGTGGTTTGTGGCAAACTTTTTATGGATATCTTTGAGAAATGGCTTTCTTCTTGCCACTCTTCCATAAAGGTCAGATTTGTGCAGTGTACGGCTGATTGCTGTCCTATGGACAGAGTCTCCCACATCAGCTGTAGATCTCTGCAGTTCATCCAGAGTGATCATGGGCCTCTTGGCTGCATCTCTGATCAGTCTTCTCCTTGTTTGATCTAAAAGTTTAGAGGGACGGCCGGGTCTTGGTAGATTTGCAGTGGTCTGATACTCCTTCCATTGCAATATGATCACTTGCACAGTGCTCCTTGAGATGTTTAAAGCTTAGGAAATCTTTTTGTATCTAAATCCAGCTTTAAACTTCTCCACAACAGTATCTCAGATCTGCCTGGTGTGTTCCTTGATCTTCATGATGCTCTCTGCGCTTTAAACAGAACTCTGAGACTATCACAGAGCATGTGCATTTATACGGAGACTTGATTACACACAGGTGGTTTCTATTTATCATCATCAGTCATTTAGGTCAACATTGGATCATTCAGAGATCCTCACTGAACTTCTGGAGTGATTTTGCTGCACTGAAAGTAAAGGGGCCGAATAATTTTGCACGCCCCACTTTTCAGTTTTTTATTTCTAAAAAATGTTTAAAATATCCAATAAATTTCGTTCCACTTCATGATTGTGTCCCACTTGTTAATTCTTCACAAAAAATTACAATTTCATATCTTTATGTTTGAAGCCTATATATATGCCTATATATATTAGCGGTAGTCAAGTCAAATCAGATCTATTCCATTTTTACAATAGAGCATTGTCTCAAAGCAACTTTACAAGTTTAGATTATCTCCTAATAACTATGTCCAATCCCAAATTGAGCAAGCCTAGGGCGACAGTGGCAAGGAAAAACTCCCTGAGTGTTATAGGAAGAAATCTTGGGAGGACCAAGACTCAAAAAGGGACATAACCTCCTTGGGCGGAGTAGATGATAAATCTAAGAGCAAAACTAAAGTCATGGAGTCAAAGTTTGAATAAAATGTGAAGCATGGCCCGGGTGTGATGGGGCTGGAGCTGATGACGGAAGCAGCTTGAGTGGAGCTGCAGCGGATGAACATCATGTGTGGGGCTGGAACTGGCGGAACACAGCTCGGAGAGAAAACAGAAAATGTAATTAGTTATTGATTAAGAGCACAGTGTCTATTAACAATCACTGATGCCATGTGTAGCATGAGACCCCGGCAGCATTAGCTATAGCAGCATAGCTAGAAAGGGGAGAACTGGTAGGAAACACAGCCAAGAGGGATCACATGAGACATTGGCAACCCCACAGGAGGCAGAAGACAGCAACCCAACGTCTCTGATCACCATAAGACTCTTTGACTATGAA
>JAJAGP010001756.1:0-40000 GCA_025084515.1 Ancistrus triradiatus
AGGCTATTGGAAGAATGTTTTGTGGACGGATGAGACCAAAATAAAACTTTTTGGTTTAAAAGGATGGCGTTATGTTTGGAGAAAGGAAAACACTGCATTCCAGCATAAGAACCTTATCCCATCTGTGAAACATGGTGGTGGTAGTATCATGCTTTGGACCTGTTTTGCTGCATCTGGGCAGGACGGCTTGCCATCACTGATGGAACAATGAATTCTGAATTATATCAGATAATTCTGGAAAATGGAAAATGTCAGGACATCTGTCCATGAACTGAATCTCAAGAGAAGGTGGGTCATGCAGCAAGACAACGACCCTAAGCTCACAAGCCGTTCTACCAAAGAATGGTTAAAGAAGAATAAAGTTCATGTTTATTCCAAGTCCAAGTCAAAGTCCTGACCTTAATCCAATGGAAATGTTGTGGAAGCACCTGAAGCGAGCAGCTAATGTGAGGAAACCCACCAACATCCCAGAGCTGAATTTGTTCTGTACGGAGGAATGGGTTAAAATTCCTCCAAGCCGGTGTGCAGGACTGATCAACAGCTACAGGAAACGTTTAGTTGCAGCTATTGCTGCACAGGGGGGTCACACCAGATACTGAAAGCAAAGGTTCACATACTTTTGCCACTCATTAATAATTCTTTTTATCTACTTTTAGGACTTAGATACAACAAACTAATAGGATTTGCAAAGAATAAAGTGCATACCTACTAATAAATAATACATTCAAACAAATTATACATTCAAGCAGTCTTTATTAGTTTCATTTAATAAACAATATGTAGGCACTGATACACAAATATCCATCTTGTCTAAATTCCAGACATCATCACACATTGCGCTGTTTCCATATGGCCACGGTCTTGATCCAGTGATCATCTTCACCTTATGAGTCAGGATTTTAAAAAAATATATAATTAAAATTAAACAGCAAAATAATCATAATTATTTATTCTTCATCTGATGCAGCTGATCTTGAGATTTTCTTGACTTACCCCGTTATTCTGTAGCACATGAAGCGCATTTTCTCGCTACAGTCTCTATTCACCAAGACACCGGCAGCAGTTTTGGCGCCGCAGTGGAAGGGCCGGGCAGGGCACGACGGAAGTGAGTCCAGGTTAGTCAGAGATTCCTTGTTCATCCAGAACCATGAGCCATCCATAAAGCGCAGACCAGTCCAGAAACTTTGCGCCTTGGTGCTGTTGACCGCAAATTGATCTGTGTCATGGCTCAGGCTTATCAGGTCGGTGTAGAAGGTTCTGCAGTGCATCAGAGCTTCCTCCCAGGTCTTCATCTCTTGGATCAGAATCATCTGAGGCTCCCACATGTAGCAGAAAAAATTCAGTTGGTCAGAGCAGAGGAAATCGTACCACTCTGAAAAGCAGGTAAGCACACAGTGCTCTGTTTGTGTGTCCATTGGCTCGCCGGCTTCCCAGTTTGTGAAGCCTAGCGCGCTTCCATCAGACCACTGTGTGTAGATCTCAGATTCTGGTGCCTTTCTGAGGCCGATCCAACACCAATCGGAAAGATATCCTACTGCATCACTTCTGAACGTGTCAAGTTCCTCGCTTGTCTGAAAAGTCGACAAATCAACATAATTCCTCCTGCAGTAGGTCTGAGCGTCGGTCCAGGACAAGGCCTTATTCACATAAACGTATTTTCTCCTGAACAGACAGCTCACACCGGCTGTTAGAGCTGCCAAAGCGAGGATCGAGTAAAAAGCCTTCATTTCTTGTTGCGGAGTGTTTGAGGTCTGCTGCTCATTTAAGAAGGCACTAGACTAACACATGCAAAATCCACTTGGCACACCTTTGAATGTTCTTCCGAGTAAATGAGAAATGCAAACTTCATTCACCTGTCATGGCATCCTCCCAGTTTATTTGCTATCTGGAAAATAACAAATCAATTTTTTATGTACAGCACAGTGCATTATGGTAGAAGGGTTGGATTAGTAATGGTTCTGTGTTAAGCAAATCCTTCACTGGAAAGCCACTCATGCAAAACGTAATGGCCATCAACGAATGCTGATGTTGCCCTAGTGTCAAACACAAGGAGAGTCAGGGTGGCATGGTAGAGTCTGGAGGCTATCCCAGAGCCAGAGCCTTTACTAGGCACAGGCTTCACTAGGTACAGCCTTGACACAGCGCCAGTCAAAAAGAGTAGGCACTTGTTACACATAATGAACAATTATTATTTATACTTTTATAAGGATGTGTGTACAGGTCTACTCTCTTGGGATGCTGAAAGAAAAATGCCCAGCTTATGTTCGATTTATAGCTAAATGTTTAATGCCTTGAAAAGAGTAAATGAACCAAAATGGGAAAAAAAAGTAAAAAAGCCATAAAAGTAACCCATGAGAATAAAGGAGAAAGCTTTAATTTGAGTTCACTTTTGCCACTTATTTCTTTATTCTTTTTGGTCTTTTTTGTGGGCTGGGGGGCACAGCTTTTCTTAGATACCCGTAGGGGGAGCACCAAGGTCAAAAGGTTGGGAACCACTGCTGTAAACGCACGAACTGACCTTCAGATTGTAAGTCTCATCCGGAGTGTGCTGCCTTCTCCAGCAGTTTGGCTTTTAACCATTGTGAGATTTCATGCATGAACACACCTCTTCAGGTCATGCCACAGCATGCAAACCGGGTTAACGTCTGGACTTGGCCATTTCTAAAGGTCTAATTCTAAATGAGGGGGAACGTGGCACAATTGCACAAGTGGTAAGGAGGTTGCCTCATGGCTTGAGAGATCCCCAATTCGATCCTGACTTCGGACTGCGCCTGTGTTGAGTTTGCATGTCCTCGCCGTGTCCATGTAGCTCTGGTTTCCTCCCACGTTCTAAAGGCATGCACTAGGTTAACTGGTCACTCTAAATTGGCCTAATATGAATGTGTCCAAGTAGTATTGATGTACTGTAACCTGGATCCTGTCATTTATAGCCATTGATGCTGATGCAATGTTAACTAAACAAACAAACCAAAAAACAAACATGAAAGTTTTAATACTGGGTTTAAATTTTGGAAAACTACGTGGAAAACCTGCACCAGTAGAGGAAATACACAAACCCCACTAATGCAGTCGCCTGTTGGTACCATGGATGCACGTTTGACTGTGTCTGAGGGAGGAGAGGCCAGTTAAGTGATGTGCCAAAATACATCTCAAATCTTTGCAACAGCCACTTTAAAACCAATGAAAATCAAAGACCAGGTATTTCTCCAAAATACCTGACCTAAACCCCATCAAGCATTTTTGGGGGAAGCCAAGCCTTCAGTAATATCACAAGAGGATGTTTGGAAATATTGTGAAATCATTAGTGTGACCATACGACCTCTTTTTCCTGGACATGTTCTCTATTTGGAATGTAATGTCTCTGGCAGGGATTTCTAAATTGCCCAAAATATCTGGTAGTTAACTTTCAATTTCTACAGTTGCTATACAACTCACTGAGCACTTTATTAGGAAAGATACTCAGATATGTCAGTATCATTTAGGCTGCCCAAGGTTCTCCCAAGGTTTTTTCCTTAAATAAAACATAATTTAGGGAGTTTTTCCTTAAGACTGTCGCCCTAGGTTAGCTCAGTTAGGGCTTAGGACTTCTAATATTTTCAAAGCTGCTTTGACACACTGCTCTGTTGTTAAAAAAAGCTGTAGAAATAACTTTCACTTCATTTTGACCTCGGTTATAGCCCATCTGCCTCATGGTTGGACATTCCGGGATGCCTTTCTCTCTGTAAAAAGATATTAAATCAGGAAAGAAAGGACTATGATTATATGACCAAGTATATGCTAAGAATGTAATTGTTATTAGTCTATAAAGACTGTTTATGTAGTAAAGTTCACATTTTTAAAGTTTACTTGCACCCCTTATCCCCAAATTCTCGCTTGCCTAACTGTCTACACTGGGGCAAAAAAGTATTTAGTCAGCCACTGATTGTGCAAGTTCTCCTACTTAGAAAGATGAGAGAGGTCTGTAATTTTCATCATAGGTACACTTCAACTATGAGAGACAACATGAGAAAAAAAATCCAGGAAATCATATTGTAGAATTTTAAAAGAATTTAAATGGAAATTATGGTGGAAAATAAGTATTTGGTCACCCACAAACAAGCATGAGTTCTGGCTCTCACAGACCTGCAACTTCTTCTTTAAGAAGCTCTTCTGTCCTCCACTCATTACTTGTATTAATGGCACCTGTTTGACCTCAGGCCACTCTCTTGCCCCTTAATTTCCCCTTTCAGAGTCATATGGCAGAGGACATGGTTCACTAGAGTGACGGTCTAATACTAAGCAATACTAAGCAAATTTCGTTGAAATTGTTGTACTGGTTATGTGATTTGTAATGTTGCAGTTATTGCTGCACAGAAGGATCACGCCAGATGCTAAAAGCAAAGCTTCACATACTTTTACCCCTCAGAGATATGTAACACTGGATCATTTTCCTCAATAAATAAATGACCAAGTATAATATTTTGATCTGATTTGTTTAACAGCATTCTCTTTATCAGCTTTTAGGACTTCCACCGTCGATACTTTAACTACACTCAATACAAAACAGGCACACTGACAACCCAGAGTAGTACACAACAAAGTTTTCACCCTACCGATCGTGGGGAAATTCTGTATAATCCCACTGATGACGCATGGGATGGACGAGGCAGAGGGACGGGGGCGGACTGTTTCCCCCTTTGGGTGTCAACATGTCCTGGAGGAAAATATGAGCGTCCACAACAGCTGTGAAGAGAAAAGCGAAGAGAAAAGCAAAGACACACAGAGTCTCTCTGTCTGTCTCTCTCTCTGTCTCTCTCTCTGTCTCTCTGTCTCTCTCTCTCTCTCTCTCTCTCTCTCTCTCTGCTTCCCCATATTGTCCCATACTGATCGTGCTTGATCTGATTCACAGGTTTACACTGTCAGCGAGCCAAGTGTTTAAGAGCACAACTACAAAGCAAAAACCGGTTACTAAAAGTGGATGTTTACTGAACTCAGCATGCATCACTGCAGCTGGAACGGCTGGACAAAAAAGTCTTGTATTGTATTGTCATGTATTGTTGATTTTCAGGTGATGCAAAAGCATAATTCTTGCAGGGAACACGACATGCATTTCAAAATATATCAGGCACATAGCACTTGGATCATACTTTTACTGGACTGTTATTAGTCCTGGGAATAAATGATAAAAAAGTAGTCTAGTAGTAGTGATATTTCTTCTTCTTCTTCTTCTTCTTCTGATTATTATTATTAGTCATTAATTTCCTATTCATTTCCACACCTGTATAATCCAGCTGAGGGTCATGAGGAGCCAGGGTTCTACCAGCATCACAGCGTCACCAACCCACCACAGGGTACACTCACACAATCACTCACACTGGGCCACTTTAGAGACACCAAAGGACCTAATGTGAGAGGAAACCAGAAAACCTAAAAGAATATGCAAAACAAAGGTACAGCATACAGTGACATGAAAAAGTGTTTGCCCCCTTCCTGATTTCCTATGTTTGTCACACTTAAGTGTTTCAGAACATCAAACCAATTTAATCATTATATTAGTCAAAGACAACACAAGTAAAGACAAAATGCAGTTTTTAAATGAAGATAAAAAATCCAAACCTACATGGCCCTGTGTGAAAAAGTGATTGCCCCTAAACCTAATAACTGGTTGGGCCACCCTTAGCAGCAACAACTGCAACGAAGCGTTTTCCGATACCTTCCAATAAGTCCTTTACAGCGTTGTGGAGGAATTTTGGCCACTCATCTTTGCAGAATTGTTGTAATTCAGTCCCACTGGAGGGTTTTCCAGCATGGACGGCCTTTTTAAGGTCATGCCACAGCATCTCAATAGGATTCAGGTCAGGACTTTGACTAGGCCACTCCAAAGGCTTCATTTTGTTTTTCTTCAGCCACTCAGAGCTGGACTTGCTGGTGTGTTTTGGATCAATTGGTCCCTGCTGCAGAACCCGAGTTTTGTTTCAGCTGAGGTCAGGAACAGATGGCCGGACATTCTCCTTCAGGATTTTTTGTTAGACAGCAGAATTCATAGTTTCATTTATCACAGCAGGTCTTCTAGGTCCTGAAGCAGCAAAACAGCCCCAGACCATCACACTACCACCACTTTATTTTACTGTTGCTATAATGTTCTGTTTTTGAAATGCTGTGTTACTTTTATGCCAGATGTAATGGGACACACACCTTCCAAAGAGTTCAACTTTTGTCTCGTCAGTCCACAGAATGTTTTCCCAAAGTCTTGGGGATCATCAAGATGTGTTCTGGAAAAATTGATTGAGAACAGGTGTGGCAATAATCAGGCCTGGGTGTGGCCAGAGACAGTGAACTCAGCTGTGATAAACCATAGTTATGTTATGTTTTAACAAGGTGGGGGCAATCACTTTTTCACACAGGGACATGTAGGTTTGGATTTTTTTCTCTCCCTTAATAATAAACACCTTCATTGAAAAACTGCATTTTGTGTTTACTTGTGTTGTTTCTGACTAATATTTAAACTGGTTTTATGTTCTGAAACACTTACGTGTTTATTATTATTTATTAATTAATTTTTGTTTTCTTCTTCTTCCTCTTCTTAATTTATTATTGTTGTTATTATTATAATTGTTGAAGTTATTATTATTATTATTATTATTATTATTATTATTTTGTAGCTAACTGCATGTACCTAACTGGTTCCACACTTTGAATGGATTTTCTTACTATTATTATTTTTATGTATTTTATTTTATTTTATTTTATTAATTAATTAATTTATTTATTTTTTATTATTATTTTTTATTATTATTAATGTATTTATTTATTTATTTATTTATTTATTTACTTACTTATTTTGTATATCCGCTGTACATCTACCTAAAAAGTCTAGTGTACAAACCTTTTAAAATGTATTATTATTACTGCAACCTCTGCACAAAACAAACACAACAACACTAATGCACACATTTTGATGCATTTTGGAAACATAATTCAAAGATTTTGGCACCTTTTCAGATGAGTTGCTCAGCACTGCTGCATGACAGTTTTGAGTGAAGCAGGATAAATGTCCTTTAAGAAATCAGAAGCACACTGGTGATTTTTAAGTTCATGTATTCATTCATGTAGAAAAAACCTACAAGCCGTGATGTCACTTTCCTAGACCCAGGTTAAGACTAAGATAAAAGGATTTTCAGTTCTGACAGTTAGTCATGTTACAACTAAATCTATAATCCACATCCAGGAAACGTCTCATGTCAGACTGCTTAAATGCTCACCAATCTTCCAAGTCCTGCTCACTGTATGAACTTTCTGCATTGTGTCAGGTAATCACTTTAAGAACTCGATTCATATGTCACTGATATGATGATGTGCTGGTTTTATATCCTGTCTTTCATGCTCTTCTACTCACACACACACACACACACACACACACACACACACACACACACACACACACACACACACACAGAGCACAGAGCCTCAAGGCGTCCTATTGTTCTATAATAGGAAATGTCTAGCTTTGATCTGCCCTCTACACACACACACTTATTAAGGGTGAAGCGCACATACACACACACACACACACACACACACACACACACACACACACACACACACACACACACACACACACACACAGTCACAGTATTTAGTACTGTTGCTTATGATTAATTATGAAATATATTATAATCTGAAATAATGTATTATTATTCTAATATGAAATGTAATAAAATCTAAAATCTATCTATTTATCTAGTAAGGAATCTGAGACTCTGCTCAATCTCTTTAGATCCTTCAAAGATCTAGATCTCCTCTTCTCTCACCAAACCTTTGCCCTCATACTGAACATTTTTACCCAAATAATGTTTTACTGATTTTATCTCTGAAGGGAATGAACTTAACATGTTTCACCAACTTTTCCTAAGCTGTTAACAGGTCACTTAAGGCCTAATTCCTTACAGGAAGGCGTCGAAACGTTTGCACATGCCAAATTTTAAAATCCTTTTATCTTAGCTGAAAGTTCTTTTATCTTAGTCTTCATCTGAGTCTAGCAAAGTCACATCATGGCTTTTTTTTTTTACTTGAAACGTGCACACCAGTGCACATCTGATTTTGTAAAGGACATTTATCTTGCTTCACTGAAAACCGCAATAATTAAGCCCCTTCCTCTTAAAAAAAGAAGAGCCTGGGTGCAGCAGTGCTGAGCAACTGATCTGAAAACCTTTACATTATCTTTCCAAAATGTATGAAAATGTGTGCATTAATATTTAGAAGTGTGCTTGTTCCCTGCAGAGATTCCAGTACTAATAATTTAAATAATAAATAATAGCTTTTTGGGAAAAATGTAATCCCAGGGGAGCTTCTAGGCTATCTGTTGTACTGGGGCACACACAGAATTTAGAGGGGTACAGCTGTACCCTCGGCATGCCGATCCCTCATAGGAGCCCTCATAGGACTGTGCAGGAACATAGGTCTGTTAAACACTAAATCGATGACGTGAGTTAACTCATAAGTGTGTGTTAATCTGCCAATGAGAGAAATGAAGAACAAATGAACACTAATGGGTTGTTTAAATTAATTTCATTAACTAAACAGATCGCTATGAGCTATGAGGGTTATTTTATTTTAAATATTTTCAGATGTCCATTAATTCATATGAAAAATTAACTCTGATTGTAAACGTTAGTTTTTGGAAAGATGCTGGGGCATTATGGGAAATGTAGTGCGTGTATTGAATTTGCTCGGCATGTCTTGTAGTTCTGCTCAGCAATCCAGTATAATACTGACCTTTCACACCGGTAATTGTAGTGGGGCAGGTGCTATGGTAAAGTGAGTCTGATGACACCCCTGTGTCATCCTACGTTTTTCTGTCCATCTATCTATCTTGCTTTTT
This sequence comes from Ancistrus triradiatus, assembly GCA_025084515.1. Classification (NCBI taxonomy): domain Eukaryota; kingdom Metazoa; phylum Chordata; class Actinopteri; order Siluriformes; family Loricariidae; genus Ancistrus; species Ancistrus triradiatus. The sequence goes on from JAJAGP010001756.1 coordinate 8,861, forward strand.
CTTCTGCTATTCTGTTTAGTTAAACATTTATTTCTTTATATATTACTGCAATGGTACTGCCCGTACTAAAGAGAAACCATGTGGCCCTCTGGTGGTACAGTCGGGTATAACATCGCCTAACTAACCGGTTAAGTTGATTTCTATTACCGAATAAATATTGCGTTTAAAAACACTAACGACGCAAACCATGCACACGAACAGCCTTGTAGATTTATGGAACAGTTTAGGCACCCGAAATTAAACGATGTTATTTGATTTTCTGATTTAAAGCAAGGTTCACAGTTTATAAAGGGAACAAACTTCAATATGCCACATTTCTGCAACACAAAGCAGAAATTAAACCAAAAGCTTATAGTTACTTTGCAGGTTTATAGCTCAGGGTGTAATTGCACAAATATACCAAACAAGTTCCACACGTTTGGAAAAAGCACTTCCAGTTTCCTTGTGAAACTTCATCTCGGTGGAGCAAAGAAAAGTGATACGGTTTTAAAAGTAAAGGGCAGTTCTGCTAAATATAGATCACATCACGTGCATTGGACCGATCTTTCTAATATTTACTACTTTTCATTTGACTAGGGAAACATTTTAGTTTGTAGATGATTCTTTCATGTGTCTAAGACCATTGCACAGTACTGTATATTTCTTTCTACCTTTCTTTGTTACTGTTTTATTTCTTACTTTAATTATTTTTCACCAAAGACAAATGCTGTTGAACATATTCAACAAAAAAACCCAGAATATAACATTTAATTAGTTTAATTCAAAATAAAATGAAAGTATTTTATAGTATTAATTAAAACCCCATCCTAATCACTTCTGGGACAAAGTTATTTGGAGATATTAGACAGTGGTCCTTATGCTGTACAGGTGGGGTTTGGGTACAGCTTTTATTTGGGTATCTTCCTAGGTAGAATCAGATTAAGGTCCCAATCGATGCTGACATGCTTCCTGTTCTCTATGAGTCATTTCTGTTTAGTGATTGAACATACATGATATAAAATATAACATATCATATTTCACTCTGAGTCTCTCTGATCAGCAGTGAGATACTTCCTGCAGCAGGAAGTTCTTCGCGTTTGCAAGAAATGTTGGAAGCACGTGGAGGAAGTACTTATATGAACAACATAAGCTTTACTGAGAGAAGATGCAAAGACGAAAAGTGAGCACTGATGCTTCAGCACTCCAGTGACCTGTCGTGTTATTTATCAGTAAGGTAGAGAAAAATAAAAATAACAACGAATACATTTTTACATAGCATAGTTCATACTTTTAAAATGAATTTTACATGGTAGACTTAATAGAATTAATAATAACATTATTTGGGACATTCTAATAGTTTTGGAATAAAACTTAAAGATGACCTGCAACCCCCAAAATGCTATAAATGCAAGCTAATAATTTAGTGTAAATAAAAAACATACAAAACATATTTTATAAACAATATAAAATAAATAAGCAATAGCACTAACTGTTCAGCAATTAGAGTCTAGTAAGTGGTTTAATTCATAGTTTACTTAATATACTAAGAATGTTTTTTATTTCTAATTTTATATGGAATTGAAATTAAAATATCCCCATGCTTAAATGAGTTTTAAGCAACTAATTTTTAACATTTTTATTAATTTTGCATGGACAATTGATCCAATTGTTTATATCATTTATTCAGTAATGTATAGTAAATATTAATAACAAACTGCAGTAAATAATTAAAAACAAGAGAAGTGGAAGTGAAATGATAATATTGATAATAATAACAGTTTTAATAATTATTATAATAATATAATTCTGTAGTATTATTATTATCTATATTATTAAATATAGACTTGATCTCTTCCTGCTTAATTCTTGGGTTTAATAGTTTAATTCTGTACCTCATGAGAATGTATTTTAATTCTGTGCGGTTTGTTTACTTGTGATAAAATAATTCCTGGTGAAAATATTGCCAGAAGGCCAGGTTTGAATATTTTTCAGAAACGAGCGATTATGATATGAGCAAAGGCAGGACGTTTCCGGAAGAACAATGAGGAAGTCAGTTCTGTCAAAACACAAAAACATGTTTGGGCGGAGGCAGGAAACATTCTGTCAAATAACGAGGGGGCGAGTGGAGCCCTGCTGCCTCTTCAGCTTCCTTCTGACAGTCACAGCTCTAAAAGCCCAGATATTCAGAATACAGGAGCTGCTTAAGTAATGACTCAGGACTTTCTTTTCAGTTTTTCATTATTTACAAGCTCACTGCAGTAATTCATAATCACTAAAAATGTCATATTTTTGATCATTTTTTGGGGGGTCATGGAACAGCTGGACTCAAACTCCTGGAGTCAAATTCATTAACATCTAACTGTTCAGGGTTATTGGGTGACTGTAGCAGCAGAGTTGTTGCTCAGACCAACTGAAGTGTGTGAAGAATATGTAAAGATCAGCAAAGAGACAGTGGTGTGACAAATAATTCGGTGACATTATAACAAATAAAAGTGTCATTACATTTGTGTGTCAAAAGGAATCCCATCATAGGAAGCTTCTGCACTGGTTCCACATGATCACCTGGATTAGTCTATTAGAAAGGACTGGGTAGGAAAAAGAGGGAACAGAACTACAAAACATGGGGCGTAACCAAAGGTTTGGTCAAATGAAGAAATTTAAACATGCATAAATCAGAGGCATCAGACCCACTTCAGTGGAGCATGTGCCCGAGTAAAATGTTGCCGTGCCCCACTAAAAAGTGAATTTTATCCTGGATTGCTGAGCAGAACTACAGGACATGGAAAGCAACTTTGCTACAGGCACTACATTTCCCATAATGCCCCAGCATCTCTCCAAAAGCGGCTCACACTTTCATGAGACAGCTTCTTTCCCCTTTTCTCATGGAGTAACGTGAAATGTTTAAATTCATTTAACAAACAAAGTTTGGTGATACTTTTTTATCATGGTACTCTCATCCATTTTCCCATCCATTCCTCACATTAGCATTAAATCACTTAAACCTTTTATTGTTTAACAGCCTTGTTTTTATGCACAGTTGTGCCCCTATAACTGATTGGCAAGCAGAGGGTACAGCTGTACCCCTCTAAATTCTGTGCCCCAGTACATCCAGTAGTCTATAAACACCCTGGAATAAATACATCCATTGTAACCTTCTGGACCACATCTGAAACTTTCTGCACCATTCCACTGGAATCACAGAGATTACTTGGAGTTAGAGGTCAGGAGGAATTCTGGGATAGATTCTGGACTCTAAAGCAGCCGTGCTTCATGTTTCCCTATGTCCTTTTTAGGTCCTCTGTTTTGATCAACTTCATTTTAGAGAAGTCAGGATTAATGCGTGTGTTCATTAAAGGCATGAAAAGTACAGATGTCTGTTATTTATTATGACATTTAAGCTGGTATGTCCTCTCGAACCCATAGAGGTGTCATTCATCCTGGATAACCTCCTTCAGCAGCAGACTCCTCCACCCTGTGTGTAAGAAGGGGCGCTACTGCAGGTCCCACACTATCAGACAGTATAATAATTAGTCAATATAGCCCAGGCTTTATTCACCTGTGGTCACCATCACCTGACCATTCAACATTACAGCAATTTCACAACTTCACATTGCAGCTGTTGTTTATATACCTCAGGTGTGGTTTTGATTTTTTGTTGTACTCCTCTTCGATCAATCAGTCATGTATTTATTCACTTTCTAATTTTATTCCTTAGTACCTCAGTTTTTCTACAATGCGCAAGTGTCCGTCCAACTGTGCTACAGTTTCTAGTACAATAATGCTCTTACCATTAAAATTGCAAATATCTTTAGTTTAACTGCTTCACACGGTGTGTGTAATCATAATTTTAATATAATATAATTGTGTATAATTAAATGTAATTATAATTTCTTGTTTTGCTTTATCAAGTTAAGTTTCCCTAAGGGGATGAATAAAGTCTTATCTTATCTTATCTTATCTAATATTTTATGAGTATCTCATACAAAAATGCTTAACAAACAACCAAACAAATGACTCTATTACGCTGCTTTTATGGGAAGTAGGGGAGTAGATGTCAGTGTGTCTTGAGCACCACTAGAGGGCGGTGGAAAACAACTAGCCTTTTTATAGAGCTGCAAAATGGACGTGTTTGTTTATACGAGATTGCGTAAGTAACTGTAAAAGCTTTATGATGGAAAAGGGCGTGGATTTGTGTTTTTGTTGAGTTTTTTGTTACCGTTTTGTACTTTGTAAACTTTAGGTACCATTTTGAAACCGTGACTTTTGTTTTCGTGATGCAGGAAGGCCTGTTACTTTACAACGATCCTCCCAGCCATCAGGGAGACATGGACTTTGACTGTGTGTGTGTGTGTGTGTGTGTGTGTGTGTGTGTGTGTGTGTGTGTGTGTGTGTGTGGCTTCTTGTTGTTTACAGTGCCTTACCTTGGTTTCACATGCTGATAGATAATAATAATAATAATAATAATAATACTATCTGCTAATAACTGTGATATGTACAAACCCTGATCTGTTGCATGGATGATGGAATTCTGGTCAGTTTGTGAGACAATGCGAGTTCCAAGTTGGTCCAAACTGGTTTGCGTTGGTCAGTGTTTAACTGGTGAACTCAGAATCTAATGTTAGGGTGATATAAAAAAATAACTGGGGACTTCTTTTGTGGGACTGTGGTAGCCTAGTGATTAAAGTGCTGGATCGAAGCCCAGAAGATCCAGAGTTCAAATCCCACAAACCACCAACCTACACCTGTTGGGTCCTTGAGCAAGACCCTTAACCCACAATTGCTTGGACTCTGACACGTTGTAATTGCTAAGATTGCATCAGTTGTAAGATACTAAATTTGCTAGATGTAGGTAATAAGTTTATTTTAATTATTTCAAGTGAATGTTAAAAGTAATGAATTAACGATGGCTACATAGAACTGAGCTTAAATAGAATTTAAATATGTGATTACTGTAAATATTCATAATGTGTAAATCATGAATACTTTTATGCACTGGTAATGACAATTTTCACTTTTTGGAGTCATGGAATGCTAGTCAACAGCTACTTTAAGATAAAAATGTTCTCTATGATCAAGAGGAATACATGATTTAATTGTTCATATTTCCAAACATCAAAATATCCCTCTTCTCTCATTTCTAACATGTGCTCCCCATCAGTCTTTGTTTCCTTAAGGTGTATAGATATGAACACAAATAATAGATCCTCAGTGTTTTAAGTTATTATAAGTACACACATTGTGATTTTTAATGAACTGATCCCTTTATTATAATTTTATTGGAGTTTTAAAGTCTGAGTTGGGCACATGACCAAAGAAGCATTGATGTTTAAAACATTAACAGTGGGTATCATAATGATTTTGGTTCATACGTTTTTGTGATTTGTTTTAATACCTAAGCAGTTTGTTTTGTAATATAGTATTTCTAATATGCAGTTAGAACCTGAAGCATCATCCATTAATATAAACATGATTTAATCAGGCTTCGGCTGTAGTACACACAGTAATATACAGGGTATGTTTGTGCACCTCTACTTGTTAGGCTGATTTCATTAATAAAAGAAGATACACATCATCTGGAGAGGTAGAACTTAAATTAATCATTTACAAACCAATTAAGTTCAGAAGCTTACAATACAAATACACTAGCAGATCAGGAATGGTTTCCAAACGTTTTTTCTTTTCCTCTAATGTTTTAAAATCCATGATTTAACTTTGCCATAAACATGTCTTATAGTTTTTTTGTTTTAATTTTCAATTCATTCATTTGTTATTTTCCTTATTGTACTTTTTCTGGAGAACACAGGACGTGTCCGTTGAAGCTCCCATTCAGTCACACAGGCAGTTATACTTATTATATGTGACTCCTGACGAAAACCTGGGTCCCTGTGGTGGTGGGCTGGCATCTATCCAGCGCTTCATTTCAATTCATAGCGTTAACTCTGGTTAACTCTTCCAGTGCTGTATTAAGCTTTGTGATGTTTTACAATGGAATGTAAATGAAGTCAGTACACACTTCCTTTTTGTTATGGGTGTCATGGTACACACAGTAATATTCATTTTTTTCAATACGTGGGTTTCGGTACGATACGAGCTGCGAATCGCATACATTAAGATTTTATTAAAAAAAAAAAAACTTTACTGAGCCGTTCGTCAACCAGTCGTCTCCATAGAGCCAGCCGCAGTTCTAGACCACCAGTTCAGGCATGCTGTAGTGTTACACATGCGACATCTAGTGGCAGATTTAGTAATAGCTTCTGTGCTCCATCTAGATACTGTAAGTAAGGGAAGAGCATATCATCTCTCCACAGAGATTTTCAGCATTGGGAAGCATCAGAAACAAGTTTTTGTTCATGTGAGGAAATAGAAACTCAAATATAATAAATATGTTTTCATAATTTATCTCTATGGTGCAAAGCTAGAGAGAACATCGAGACAAATCCTTCAGAAGAAAGTGTGGAAACTGAGGTACCTGGATCATGCTCTTCAAAAAAGAAATCAGCAATAGCAGAGCTTTTTGGTGATTTTTTTGAACCCCAGCAAAGCAAGCCACGTCCAAGGTTGCAGAGCAGGAAGTTGTATTGGCCCCTTGATCTCTACATTAAAAAGGGAATTAAAATCAAATTTCTTTCTTTGTTTTGTATGGAAAATGTATCGTATCGTGAAATTTCTGTATCGTTGCATCCCTACTTTTTACTGTTCTTCTTTCTCAACTCATGAGGTATTGGATTGTAAAATGAATCATTAAGTAAGTAAGATTGATCAGTAGCACAGATTTAAAACATCTTGAGTTGACCCAAGTTCTGTACATTGGATAAAATACAGGAGGCAAACTGACAAAAAAGAAATATTACTGTGGTGAATTAGACTCCACAGAGCATAATATATTACATGTGATGAATTATTTTATATTAGTCGATCAAGACACTAAACTTCAGGTGAGCTAAAAAAGTTCAGTGGAAGAAAATATTAATCTGAAGATGAATGTCAATTCTGTAGTTAAGTTCTGGGATTTAGTACAATAAGTGCAATAAGATGTTAATTAGAGTTCTTAAAACTAACACATTACTCACCAGGGGCGTCATCATTCCCTCTTTAATGTCGCTGTGCTCCACTAAAATTAAGATTCAATATCTCGTGGATTGTTGAGAATTACATGACATGCCACGCAAATTCAGTTCAGAAACTACATTTCCCATAATGCCTGAGCATCTTTCCAAAAGCTTGAAGGCTTTCAGTCAGTCAGAGAGTTTCTTTCGGTTTTTCTCATGGAGTAATGGACATCCAAAAATATTTAAATGAAATTCAGCCACGCTGCAGACAAGGTAATGATAGCTCATAGCTATATGTTTAGTTAATACACTTAATAATAAAAAAAGTGTTAAATTGTTCTTCATTTCTAATCAACGGCAGAGTAACAGACACTTGTGTTAAATCGCGTAATTTTTATTACTTCATTTTCTATTTAGTGTTTAACAGGCTTACCTTTTACAACAGCTGTACCCCTACAAGCAGAGGGATAAAGCTGTGCTCGTCTAAATTCTGTGTGTGCCCCAGCATGACACGTAGTCTAGAAACACCCCATTTAATAATCTGTTTTTTGTTACTTGATTATGTGCACCTTTAGCTATGGGCTGTGTCCAAAATGATGCCCTGTTCACTGTTCCCTACACACTGATCAGTCTTCATATTAAACCACCTGCCTAATATCGTGTAGGTCCCTGTCACGCTGACTGGGACCTAAACATTACTGATCCCTTGAGACGTGGACTCCAGGAGACCTCTGATGGTGTCCTGTGGATTCTGGCACCAAGACATCAGACAGCAGCAGATATTTTAAGTCCTGTAAGTTGTGAGGTGGAGCCTCCAATGTTCAGATGAAGATCGGTAGGACAGGGCAACACCTTTGTCATGTTCCTCAAATCATTCCTGAACAATTTTTTGCAGTGTGGCAGGGAGCACTATCCTGCTGATTGGACACTGCCCTTAGAGAGACTACAATAGTTACCATAAAGGGGTGCACTTGGTCTGCAACAGTGTTTAAGTAAGTGGTACATGTCCAAGTATCATCCACATGAATTATAGGACTCAAGGACATTGCCCATATGTACAGTCCATGCCACAATGACTGGCACCCCTGGTAATGTTGAATAAAAAGAGTTTTATGAAACTGACATTTTGTTGAATTAGCTTAATCTCACATCAGGGAAATCCAACCTTTAATTGAAGTCAGTTTAGTCTATCCATACTCAAGAAATAATTATTTTTATACACAAAACCACCTGTGCTACAATTAGAACTCCTTAAGCATTTTTCCATTTGTTTTTTACTTTATGTCTAGAAACTTTCAGCCTTCAGCTCCTAATTTTCAACTCTTAAAAATGTAACTTAATTTCCTATAGTTTTTCAACACTGAATGTGACAAAACATGCATTTAACTATTCATAATGAATATTGGTCAATTTCAGGCAACTTTATTTGAATTGTTACATGGTTTCTTCTGTTACTGTTACGCAGTACTGTTACTCTTTATATGAATAACATGACTGAGTTTTCAGAACATAATTAGCAAATACATAAAATGTAACCACGTGGCATCCAAAATTTACCAAGATTTACCAAAATTTGTGTTTCTACAATAAACAAATACAATCCAAAAATAATTTCAGTACCAGGACAGTAAGTTGAGACTGACCTCTGCAGTCATAGTTCATCAAAAACAGAGGAAAAAATAAGAGGGATTTTATTTTCGATCTTTCCATGACCTTCAGAAGATCCAAAATGATACACCTTCCTATTGAACATTTGACTTGTGGTTTGTTTCTGGGGACATGATTTCTTAAATATGCGTTTTTTTTTGTTTCTTATGAAAAAAAAAACTAATAGTTTTTCCAAAACCCTGCTCATTTATCCATGTGATCTTTAAAAGACTGCAGATGTTCTTTTTGGAGAGCAGTGGCTTTCTCCTTGCAACCCTGCCATGCACACCATTGGTGTTCAGTGTTCTTCTGATGGTGGACTCATGAACATTAACATTAGTCAATGTGAGAGAGACCTTCAGTTGTTTAGAAGTTACCCTGGGTCCTTTGTGAACTCAGACATTTTACACGCCTTGCTCTTGGGTGATCTTTGTTCATCAACGAAGTCACAGTGGGCATGAAGTTCCTCAGTTTGAACACAATCTGTCTGACTATGGATTGATGGGATCCAGACTCTTTGGAGATGATTTTGTAACCTTTGTCATCCTCATGAGGACCAACATCTCTATGATACACTCCACAATTGTGCTGTGAAGATCACTTTTTTTTTCTTCACAAGACTTATTTTTGTCACACAAACATGTGTATTATTGGATCATTTCCCCCCAAAAATAAATGAACAAATACAAAAGCATTTTGTCTCCTTCGCTTAATTTGGTTCTCTTGATCTACTTTTAGGATTGGTGAAAAACTCATGATGTTTTAGGTCATAATGATGAACCAAGCCTGATGTATAGCCTAACACACATTAGATACAGTTTGTCACACGCTGTCTGTTTATCTATCAAGACAGGGAGAGGGTGACAAATTTTGTTTGATATGGAAAAAGCTTGTAATACCACAGAAAAAAAAGTTGTGAAATCAAAGAGATTTAGAGAAGGTCATTTCAGTTTGGTATTACAAGCTGTATCTTCCTGCCTTGTCTTTATTATCATGTTAAGCCTTTTTTACACTGTGTAATGTATGAATGTTGGTTATAGATCATGTATGTGTGCTATTAAATGTGTGCATAGGGTGACACCGTGGTTTCGTGTCTACATTCTCAGTGCAGGAGGAGGTTTTACCCTTTTCCATTTAAAGTCGCCTGGGTTTTTTTCTGCTACCGCTAAGAAAAAAAATAATCTGAAGATTTTAGAGGAGGACATGCGCAGATGGCACAGTGAGAGAGAGAGAGAGAGAGAGAGAGAGAGAGTGAGAGAGCGAGCGAGAGAGAGAGAGAGAGAGGCGGCTGGAACCGGAGGAGGAAGAGGGGGATCGCTGAATTTGACAGGCTCCCAAAACTTCATTAAGGTAAATGATAAAGCATTAAATACCCTAAATTAACAGCAGTACCCAGAGCGTCTAATATCCGCCTTTCTGTCGCTGAATATCCGCCTACAAACGGGTTTTCCCCCCGCGATTAAAACATTTCAGCGGCTTACATGAGCGTCTGGTTTCCCCGCATTCAACCGAATGCCTAATAATCGGAATATGTGCACAGTTTAACATTTTTATAAGGGTTTATTTTCCGTGTGAGAAGCTTCGTTAGGAAGAAACAGGCGGATCAGGATCAGGCGAGCACTTTCGATTCTGGCCGGCGCAAAAATGACAGGAAAAACAAACAGGGTTTGAAAACGTCCTGTTAAAAAGACAGTAATTAAAGGTTCTTTACGAAAAAAAAAATCCACCTTTTCATATCCTGCCCTGTTCTGATTCATAGTCAGGCTGTGAGGAGTCAATTCTGACGCGCAGTTCTGACCTCGTTTCGGTTTCGGAGGGCGAAATAATGGCGCAAATGTGGAGAATATCGGCGCAAAGTTGCTGCGCTTTGGCCGCGTTTAGCGGAATAAAAGCGCACCGGGACTGAGCGACACCTCCTGCAGAAACGCCGCTGTTGGGGGGGGGGGGGGGGGGGGGGGGGGGGGGGGGGGGGGGGGGGGGGGGGGGGGGGGGGGGGGGGGGGTGGAGAGTCGCCGATCCGCTGAAACATGGCGGCTTCAGGTGGGCTGAAGTGCACGGGAAAGGTTTGAAGAGGGAAAAAACGAAGGTGCGCACGAGAAGCGGCCCGTTTGCGTTTCTTTCGATAAACCGGATCGACATTTAGTGAATAAGATGAGAAAGAAATTCGAGGATGCACCGGCGGAGTTTTTTTCCGCTGCAATAGTTTGGGTGTGTTTGGGTGTGTGTGTGTGTGTGTGGGTGTGTGTGTGTGTGTGTGAACGCGCGCGCACGTCTTTAATAGGGCAATTCCATTTAAAGGTCAAACACACTGAGGAAATAATAGTTTAATAACAGTTATGAGCTGCTCACAACATTTATGACTTGTGTGTAAAGTTTTAAGAGACCTAAGGAATTTCCACTCTATATTCATCACACAAGAGGGGCTTTTCCGCTCTATTGGTCTTGTTTCACTTCTTATACAGTGGGACTTTGTGCTTTATTACTTAAAGAGGAATGATGAGTGTATAAAGAGTTATAAAGCACACATGAAGATTAAACGTTTTTTACTTAGGCTATAGTTAGCGATTTGAGGGAGCTCAAGCCTTTAGTTATCACATCTGAGAAGCCTGAACTCCATTAAAGTCTTTTTTTGCTTAGAGGAATAGTCATCTATGTTGGTCATTGTTTGTTCATGATGACCTTCAGAGCATTTGTAAGGTGAGGAAATTTCATTCTTCATCCACCACACTGTGTTTGTCAGGTTACTGTTTAAAGTACACAGAGCACCTTTTTTAGAACTCAGAGAGGAATGATTACTATCGTTTTGTAGAAGTAATAAGAGATCAAAATATATTTGAAAAAGTTAACCGCTCGTGAGAGAACAAGAACTTATATTTTTCCTTATATTTTGTATTGTGAGGAAGTTCCAGCTCTCCACTTCCACTTTGTTTGTCATATTTTACTAAATAAAGTCAGAAATAATGTGTTTTTGCACTTTAAAAGGATTGATTTAGTGGTGGTGACAATCATTTATAAATAGTTATGAGCACAGTAGAAAAAAACATTTTTTAATACTTATTTAACATTTTAAGAATGTTTCAGCCCATATGATGGGTGTGTTCACTCTTGATCATTTTGCTAACAGGGATCAACCTGTTTTAGTTTAAGAGGAATAATCATAGCCTAATGTGATGATGATTGTTTATATAAACACAAACATATCCAGGGAGTAACTTATTGTGAACATTTGTGAGGACATTCCATTTTTCATTATAGTGAAATATAAGGCATACTCCCACTCCATTTATCACTTTTAAAGTTGATGTCAATTTATTTCTATAGTACTTTTTACAATGGATAATTGTCTCATAGCAGCTTTACAAAACTCCAGGTCCAAAGTCCCATCTGAGCAAGCTTGGGGAGACTCCCTAAATGTTATAAGGACAAACTTTGGGAGGACCCAGATACAAAAAGAAACCTGAGCACATTGGGCAGCCTAGATGTTATATGTAAGAATGAACTTAAATTATATAATTAATAAGGTTTTTCTAGGTTATTAGTTTAAACAAACAGAAGCTAAGTATAGAAAATGACAGGGAGAACATGTCTAAAGACAATATAATAAATACAATAAAAGCTGATAATATATAGGCTTTAATAAATTAGAGAATACAATATTATGACCAGAATTATGGCATAGAGGATATAAAACTTTAGAATATAAGACAGTCGGCGATCTAAATAAAGTGTTGAATAAAATAAGGTACAGATCATGCGTATCAGCATTATGTAGTTCAGTAAACAGAGTCATTGTCAGCCAGCCCAGTTTTTCAAAGATGAATAATTACAATAAATAAGAGTACAGTTTGGGCTGGTAATAATAATGTGGAAAAAAGTTAATAGGACATAACTAAACTAAAACATATTTTTTATTTATCTTTAGCATTTTGAGGTGGTTTCAGCCTTTAGTCATCAAATAAGGGAGATTCCCTCTTCCATTTTTCTTCTTTCATTGCTTAAGGCCATGGATCAAGGAGGAATCAGAGTCATCATATTGAGTCATGAATAAAAACGTATGAACACAGAGAAAATGGGCATTTCTGACATAGCTTTAACATTATGAGGAAATTCCATCATTCCATTATCACTTTGAGAAAATTTCATCCATCAGCCTTTATGTGTAAGGAATATTATCACTTTGTTTATCATTTATCATGTTCACTGCTTAAAGACACAGATCAATGCCTTTTTCTCCAACTAGAATGACTACAGCTATGTGGACCTGTGAGGATAAGTTATAAAACCTCACGAGTACATGAGAGAACAGACACTTGTTTGTTTTGAGGCAGTTCCAGCCTCTGGTTATCATATTATGTATTTCTGGGGTTTTGCTACTCTGTTTGCCATCATTCACTTGTTAAACACAGAGATCTAGTTTGTTATTACTTAAGGACGATTGGTCACAGTATTCTATATTAATAATCATTTATAATAAGGAACACAGAAGAGAGGAAAACTCTTTAACATTATAAAGAAGTTCCAGCCTTTAACCACGGCATATAACAACATTTTCAGTGGTTCCATGACCGGGATCGATTCACTTTTTACTTAAAGAGGAATGATCACAGTCCTTTATGGTTGCAATTATTTATAAGGACTTCTGAGCACAGGAAAAAGCCCTTACGATTCAGGCTTATTTTTAGCATTGAGGAAATTCCATCTTTCATCTGTCTCATTTAAGGGACAATCCCACTTCATGTAGCATAGTTCACAATTTAAAGCCATGGAAAAGTCCAAAATAAAAGTCAATTTTTGCCTGAAAAGGAACTCGCTGTCATTCTGTGGTAGAAATAATGTAGAAAAACTTAAGAGCACCCAAAGGAACTATTTTCCCCCTTATATTAAAAGCTATGAGGAAGTTCTATCCTTTACTTTGTCGTTTCGTGGTAGTAATACTGTAAAACTAGACCTACATTTCCTGGAGGAAATACTACAGTGCTTGCAGACTGTGTTCACGCAGCACTTCTATCTGCACAGTAAACACATCCCCAGCCCATCGAGCTCAACAGTCAACAGGCTCGTGGCAGACAGCCCAAAGCCACGCCCTCTAATACAAGCCTTTGGCTCTGTATCAGTTTTAAAACTTAAATCATTAAAAAGCGTATACACATTTTAACAACCAGACATGCGCAGGGCATGTCTGGTTGTGTTTAAGCTGTGTCGGTACGTTACAGGTCGATTTGTATTCCTCACAGAAAAGTGTGGAAGAATGCAGAGAATAAGAAGAAGACAGCATGAGAGAATAAAAAAGTTATGTTTATCACTTTGAGGAAGTTGCCGAACCTTTAATCATCACGTAGCAGGGGTATTCCCACTCCATGTGTCGTATTTCACTGCTTAAAGACATGGATCTCGTCATTTTTACTTGATTGATCAGTCTTGTGGTTGCACTAATATTGATTTATAAAATGTTTACATGTTTATAGAAAGAAAAGAATTCATACTAGTTTTCTTATATGAAGGGCAATTTCAGTGCAATGTCATATTTTGCTTCCAGGAATGAACCCATTTAGATTAGAGAGGTATGATCTCTGACGTTTGTGGAGCTAATTCATTATAAAAGCTATGAGGAAAGACATTTCTGACATACCGGCTTATCTCAGAGATCAAGCGTAATGTTCAGCTTCCATGTGGTTATTTTACTTCTTTTTGTCCAACAGTGGATCACAGACATTGTTGTTACATTTTCCAGATGAACTTTCTGCTGATTAACCACACTGTCTCTTAGGTTATGTATTGTTTTATTGATTTTACTCATTGATTGACTGACTGATTTGATTCAGAATTCTGCTTGTGAGACAGACACGATTTCATGTGTTGTTTTTGAGGGTAAATATTAAGGACTTTTTTGTATTTTACATTCATTAAAAAGAGCTGAAGCAGTTGTTTTGCTATAATGATCTTCAAGGTCTTCAAAGTTTACATGTTAACCCTTTCAGTCCCGTTGACGCCAAATGGAGTCGGGTTACACGATTATAAAAACTGAAATCAAATACATAAAATCATAAGAAAAAATTGAACTTGAAAATGTTTTGACAGCTGAAATATGTTGTTCCTTACTAATAAACAATACAAAGATGTATTGCACAGAAATGTTTTTTGCTTTATTGAAATAAATTCAGGACTGAAAGGGTTAAGGAAATTGTACCCTTAAAGCTTAAAAATTGAGGTTAGAAAATCTTTACTTAAAAGATTACTTACTTACTTACTTACTTGGATCAGGGCTTGTTACTTAGAGGGGGATACTCTAAGGATTTAACAGTTGTTTTTGTGTTTTTTTTCTTTTGTGTTTTTCTTTTGTCTTGTTTTTTTTTTTTACAAACAAGTTGTTTATTTCATGTGACTGACTTTGTGCTGATAAACAGTACACATCACTTGGTTTATGATTCCTTATGGCTTTATGACCTTGCTGGTGACAGAGATTATATCACTGGTGTTTTGAGAGTAAATACTATACAAGCCTTTTCCTGTTTTTCACAACGGGCTGTTTCTCGATACCAAGGAAATCTCTTCAGCATTATCTGCAAAGAACGGAGCAGGAGCTACATCTGATTCCACTTGTTTAATGACAGAGTCAAGTCGTGCCTTTTTCCCCCAGCTTTCTGTTGTTTAAAGTTCAGTCTGGCCTTTGTTTGGTGTTGATGGATCATGTAGAAGTTTTATTTTTTGATCTATTAATTTATGTGAGCAATAGATTAAACATAGTGAGTACTCGTATAGAAAGAAAACAGAACATAGAACATAAAATAATGGATAAAATAGTGCAGGGAAAGTACAAAAGGGGAATATCAACTACGGTGGTTGGGGTGATTTAGAATAGCAGTTTAAAAAAGGATGGTTGTGAGAGAAAGTGATCTTTAGCTAGTCTTTTGAAGGTCTCAGGCTTAGAAGCAAACGGTTCCAGGTCAAAATCTCTGTGTGAAATAGTGAACTGACTGAATGAGGTTCTGCAGAAACCATGTGGATTGACAGAGGCTCTGGTCGAGCAGTGATGGATTTCGGAGTTATGCTGAAGCAAGTTTTGGAAATAGTCTGGAATTAGGTTTTGCTTAAATAAGGAAAAAAAAAGACTGATTTGAAAAAGGTTAGTGTCATATGCATTTAGAATCTTTGAGATTGAAAATAAGGGGCGAGAACAGGTGTAATATGAAGAGGAGGCGCAGAATATGTAGCCCTGAGAGATTACTTTTGTAAGTATACTAGTACCTCGGTTCCCGAACACCTTAGAACTCGTCAAATTCGGTCCTCGACACATTGACTAGAAAAAGTTTGCATTGGTTCTCGTCGTTTGATCGGTACTCAGTGCTCTTGCTTAAACTTGTATGAGTCGAACCGCGTGACTCATTTCAGCCAAAACTCAATTCATGATTCATGATTCACGATTCAGTACACAGTGATTCAGTGATTCAGGTTCACAATAGCCCTCAGAGAAGATCTGCGCTGTGTTTTTCTTTATTTCAACATCTACAGTACTCTATTCTTAGTGCAAATAAGACTCCATGGGTCATAAACTTTTTATAAGAGCTTTAAAAGAGCTTTGTCAACTTTGTAAGGGCCAACCAAAAGGAAAACAGGAATTGAATGCTCCAGAACACAGGCTGCAGACTAGTGCCCGGAGTTCATTAATAGAGTAAGTGTTTTGCGTTTACTTTTCACTTTCAGTCCATTACTCACTAAATTCCATGAGAGTTTTCGACACTATTATAAAATAAGCTTTGTGTTAACGATTTTGGGTAACTGTAGGTTAATGCAAGTGTTTTAAACATTAACTTACTTATCATTACTTATGATAGCATATGTATATAATGCCTTATACAGTGTGGACTTTCTGTGGGTCTGGAACGGATTAATTCAAAATACATTATTCCTTATGGGAAAACTTTGCTCGGTACCCTTATCTATTATATTTTTGGTTCTCGGCAATCCTTCTGGAACAAATTAACTACGAGAACTGAGTTACCACTGTGCTGAAAAAGACAACGCAGCAACAGTAAATGTTAATAACTGCACTTAGACTGAAGTTATCTTTGTGTTTTATATTTCTTTGTCTTTGTAAACATTTCTAAGACTTCATTGTGTGTGTGGTTTTGGGTTCAGTGTGTTCATATAGTGCATCTAAATGAAGACACACAGATCATATCGGTTTAGTTGTGATGAAAACAAATAATAACACATGCATTTTAAACACTTTTAAATGTTTCCTATAAAGACAAAATCAGAAGGAGAAAACAAAACAAAACAAAAAACAGCCAAATTAGTCCCAGAACACTGAGGGTAAAAGAGGAATTAATGTTTTTTTGACATCCTGAACTGTTTTATTACAACCAGTATAAGGTTTTGGACATATCCCAGATTAACTTTGTGCTGATAACCTAATCATCTTGTTCTTTATGGAGTTGAATCTCGGGAACGAAATTCTTGTCTCAGAATCTGATACAGAAACTGAAAGTTTTATTGGCCAAGTAAGATTGCACTTACAGGGAATTTGACTCAGCAGTTGCTCCATTAAAGCAGACCAAATAAATCACAGCTATGCACTGATTTAGCAGTGAATCAGACTGGTACGGGGAAGGAGTTAAAACAAAAATGAAGTAAAAATGAAACAGAATAAAAGTGATGTGCATAATATGCTGAATTCTGCAGACTGCGTAACTTCCAGTCTGAGACGATCGCACTGGTTATGAGGCTCTGAATGGTTTTGTTGTTTATAGTCAATATCTAACCCCTGAAGGAAGTCATTGTAAATGTGGGGCAGCAAGGTGAGGCAAGAAACAACCTTTACTCTTCTTGGCTCTGCTGTCATAGAGGTTGGTGAGGGAGGGAACGTAAGAGTCGATGATCTTCTCTGCAGATCAGGTGACATGTTGGATGTTGGCTTGAAGTGGTAGAGCCAAACCACACAGTGATGGAGGATGTGAGTGTGAACTGTAGGTTCTGAACTGTTCAAAAGTCTTAGGTCACCATTAGATTTGTTGTTTTAGCAATGACCCTACTGTCGAGGATTGGATCCCAAAATTTCCTGGATTCATCACTCCATAATCTGTTTTTCCACTGAACTTCATTCCAGTCTTTGTGAGCTTTAGCATGTCGTAGACTTTTCACCCTGTTCCCTTCTGACAAAATGGTTTCTTTGCTGCTACTCTTCCAAAAAAAACATTCCTGATCAAGCGTCTTCAGACCTTAGAAGGGTCAACTTGGCATCCCGATGAAGTTGCCAGATGCTGCTATTGCTCAAGTGAAGGGGAGGACACAATAAAAAATTTACCGCTATATCTGATTGTATTCTAATAACAAAACTGAGAAAGAATCATATATGGTCATTACAGCAATGAGAAACAATGATATATCTAATGTTATGGTGCCCAAAGACTTTTGCATGGTACTGTAGATTGAATTTCCACAGTTCCAGCAAGAAGTGTGTCTTTTGTTGGGCTTTTTTGGCAGTGGTGAGTGTATGTAATTCCTGCTTGGGATTCCTTGAAACTGTGGTTCCCAGGAACTTAAACGTCTCCATCTGAGCTACTGTAGAGCTGTTTATGGGCAGGGGGAGTGGTGTGGTGCTCTTCTACAGCATAATCATCTCAGCTGTCTTCAGAGTTTTACCTAAATACAAGCTGGTCCCATTCTGCCGTTATACAGAATTCTTGTTATTAAATGATTTACCTTTATTAAAAAGGTATGCGACCAAATTAAATAAAGTCTGTTCACTTTAACGACTGGGATTTTAACAGTTATAATAAATTATAATAGGAAATAAAAATCTGTTTGGGTGTTGTGGCCATAAACAGCCAATCAACACTGCAGATCCACGAGCAGAGGCAGGAGTTAAAGATTGGAAGTCTGTCCAAAAACCTATGATGCTTTCTAAGTAAGAGTGTGTGTATGTATATGTATATGTGTATGTATATATATACACACACATATACAGTGGGGCATAAAAAGTATTTAGTCAGCCACTTTTCACTTAGAAAATTAACTTTTCACTTAGAAAATCAACAAAACGTATCACTAAATACTTTTTTGCCTCACTGTATATATATATATATATATATATATATATATATATATATATATACACGTATATATAGATACGTTTTGTTGATTTTCTAAGTGAAAAGAACGTAACAGCCTACGAGTCGCCTTGTTTCAAATCTAGCACCATGTGACCGGGGGAACCTGAACGTTGCGTAAGCCTGTAACTGTGAACAGAAGGATGTTTGTAAAATATCACAATATTTGAAACATTTGAAGGCTTGCTGCCTGAGAGTTGGAGTAATGACTCACAAAAAGACAGAGAATGCAAAATAAGAGACAGAACCAAAGCATAGTTTGTGCATTTTAGGTCTTCAAAGTGTAGGTGCTGGTACTCGCCCCCACACGGGGCTTTGAAAATAATTGCTACTCCTCTGCTCACAGTACAAACACACTTAGCCCTTCCTTCACACAATCACTGTGTACACACTTTTTCCTCCTGAACTTCAAACACTGATTGCTGAATTTACAGACTGAATAAATGCGTTGTAAATTTGTGATCAGCATCAACATCAATGTCACTTTTGCGACGTTATCAGGGCGGCATGATCTCAGACCTTTAAGCGTTAAACCTGGGGATCAAACGAGTTGTTTGTCTGATAGAATTCGTATTTTATGTCTTTAATTTATTTGGCATCAGTCAAACTGCAGGGGTGAAAGAGTTTGATCGCGACCTCAGTCTATCGTCTATCACGATAAAATTCATCACGAGACTATAAAATATCGTCATATTTCCCATCCCAACACGGCCGAAACGCTGTGAACGCCGATGGTAAAGTCTTTTCACTTATTCAGAGCTTCTGAGGGAGTGGCACAGTGGCGCAGTCGTTAGCCCGGTCAGCCCACTGCTCCAGTGTCCTCAGTTTGATCCTGACCTCAGACTGTGTGGAGTTTGTGGACATGGAGATGACTTACTAAGTGGCATCTAAATAGATATGTTTCAAATGATTCAATTGTTTAAAATGAGTCATTACAGTAAACAAATCAGTGTCAGTCTCAACTGAGACTCTTCTCTCACATTCTGTGTTTAAATCAGGGAGTCTTTGGCTTATAACGCAGATTTTCTTCTTTCTTGTTCGGGGACTTTTTTAAAGCAGTGAATCATTTGGAAACGAAAGAGATTCTTCCCTTTCACATTTAATGGATGAGTGTTTGAATCACTGAGTCTTTTGTTCATGACACATATTTGTTGTTCACTCATTCAGACAATCAGAGTTTGAATCAGTAAATCATTTGCTCAGTGTTTGAATCAGTGAGGCAGTTGAAGAGACATATTTATTTTTTCCTCACCCAGCAGATCAGAATTTGAATCAGAGAATCATTTTGTCAATACGGAGAGGTTGTTGCTGCTGAATATTTTGCTTATGAATCAGCTGTACCATATCTTTAGACAAGTGTTTTGAATCAGTCTTTTTGTCATGAAAAGGTTTCCTTTTGAATCAGTTACCTTTTTGTTTATGACATAAAGTGGTTATAGATTCACTGCTCTATCTTTCAGTGGATTAGTAATTGAATCGGTGAACGTCTTGTTGAGCTTTTTGATTAGGAAATCATTTAGCCTCTTATTTATTTCTCTCTTATTTAGAGGGTCAGTATTTAAATCAGTGAATCATTTTTAAATAAGAGATTATTTCCATTTATATATTAATAGATCAGAGTTCATAAGTTGCTGAATCCTTTTGCTCAAGGTTTGAATCTGTGAATCTTTTGCTCAGGGTGTAAATCAGAGAATCTTTTGTGCAGGGATTGAATCGGTGAATTTTGTGCTCAAGGTTTATCAGTGATATTTGTGCAATCTTTGAATTAATGAATCTTATGCTCTGGCTTACAACACAGTTTCCCTCATCCCTTCTTCACAAGATCAGTGTTTGAATCACGTTTCCTGTAACTGTTGATCAGTCCTGCACACCGACTTGGAGGAATTTTAGCCCATTCCTCTGTACAGAACAGCTTCAGCTCTGGGATGTTGGTGGGTTTCCTCACATTAGCTGCTCACTTCAGGTTTTTCCACAACATTTCCATTGGATTAAGGTCAGGACTTTGGCTTGGCCATTCGAAAACATGAACTTTATTCTTCTTTAACCATTCTTTCGTAGAACGGCTGAAATGCAGTGTTTTCCTTTCTCCAAACATAACGCTTTTCTTTTAAACCAAAAAGTTCTATTTTGGTCTCATCCGTCCACAAAACATTCTTCCAATAGCCTTCTGGCTCATCCACGTAATCTTTAGCAAACTGCAGACGAGCAGCAATGTTCTTTTGGAGATCAGTGGCTTTCTCCTTGCAACCCTGCCATGCACACCATTGTTGTTCAGTGTTCTTCTGATGGTGGACTCATGAACATTAACATTAGCCAATGTGAGAGAGGCCTTCAATTGCTTAGAAGTTACCCTGGGATCCTTTGTGACCTCGCCAACTATTACACCACCTTGCTCTTGGAGTGATCTTTTGGTGGTCCGACCACTCCTGGAGAGGGTAAAGTGGTCCTTTCTTGGATTTTCTTCTCCATTTGTACACAATCTGTCTGCCTGTGGATTGGTGGAGTCCAAACTCTTTAGAGATGGTTTTGTAACCTTTTCCATCCTGATGAGCATCAACAACTCTTTTTCTGAGCTCCTCAGAAATCTCTTTTGTTCGTACCATGATACACTTCCACAAACAGGTGTTGTGAAGAGCAGACTTTGGTAGATCCCTGTTCTTTAAATAAAACAGGGTGCCCCCTCACACCTGATTGTCATCTCATTGATTGAAAACACCTGCTTCTAATTTCACCTTCAAATTAACTGCTAATCCTAGAGGGTCACATACTTTTGCCACTCACTAATATGTAATATTGGATCATTTTCCTCAATAAATAAATGACCAAGTATAATATTTTTGTCTCATTTGTTTAACTGGGTTCTCTTTATCTACTTTTAGGACTTGTGTGAAAATCTGATGATTTTTTAGGTCCCATTTATGCAGAAATATAGAAAATTCTGAAGGGATTGGCTCTATGGATTGGCTGCATTAAGTTATACTAATGAATGAGTGAGTGAATGAATCTCTTATTTATGATACAGATTGTAAATTTCCTTGTGAGTTCTCTAACTGAAGATCTTTTTGAAATTCTCTCTCTCTCTCTCTCTCTCTCTCTCTTTTATTGACTCTCTTGTTATCTACACTCATGCATCACTACTTGCTGATCATTACAGTGTGTTGGCAGCTGATTATTTTGTTTACCTGTACTAAACTGAGCAGATGTAACTTAATTACCCGTATGCCCAGCTGCATTGTGTCTCATGCTTTGCTTTGTAAGTGAAATTGATTCAACTATAGTAATAATTAAGCCAATTTGTCTAATATGGGATCTTATCTAATGGAATGGCAATGGAAACTTTTGCCATGGGTCTCCATTTCCAACTGAGATATTAAAATAATATTAAAATTACAATAAAATATTATTCAATAAAATAATCAGTTTGATAAGTGTAGTATTGTTATACTGGTTAATATAAAATTAATTTAATGAGTTAATTAATTATACAATAAATAAAAATATACAAATGCATATGAAATATGTTGAATTATTAACAACATCAATATAGTAACGATAATTCTTAGTTATTATTATTATTAATAATAATAATAGTAATAATAATAATTATAATAATAATAATAATAATAATTACTTAATTACTTATTTAATTAACTAGTTACTGAGTTCCTTATTATTAAGTACTAAGTAATTTTCATATTTGCTTAATCCAATCTATGGGCCAGAGCCTAACAGCACATGGCATTACAATAATAATAATAATAATGATAATAATAATGATAATTCTTTTCTTTATTGATCATTATTATTATCATTATTATTATTATTTTAATGTATATTATATTACTAATAATAAATATATTATTATTATTATTATTATTATTAATAATAATAATAATAATAATAATAATAATAATAATATTAATAACAACAATAATAATAATATTACTAGCAATAATATTAATATTAATAATAATAATAATATTAATAGTAATAATAATAATAATAATAATAATAATAATTTTACAGTCAAATATAGTTTTTTGTGATACATACTAGTACAAGTTTATTATGATAATGGGAAATAATAAAAAAAAATAATAATAAAATAATAATAAATAAAAAATAATACTGGAATCTAACTAGCATATAAAGACCTCCATGTAAAAATCTGAATTAAATAAAAGGAAATAATGAATAATGTCCTCTCTCTATTTCTCTGTCTCTGTATGTCTTTCTCCGTCTCTGTCTCTCTGTCTCTCTCTCTGTCTCTCTCTCTCTCTCTGTCTCTCTCTCTCTCTCTCTCTCTCTCTCTTTCTTTGGTCTGTCTCTTTCTGTCTCTCTGTCTCCTTACTTAGTCTCTCTTTGGCTGAGCTTTGGAACATGACGTGTAATCCTTACTTGTTTGTGAGATTTGCTTGACTGAGTGTTTTTTCCTCAATGATAATGATACATGTGTAACTGCTGTTCTGACCAGCTGTCCCTGTACTGTACTTATAGTCTGCCACGTCCTATATCCTAGTGTACTTTTTCCCAGTTCTTCACAGGGCTTGGCAGGGGTCAGTGTTGCAGCGATAGGGGAAGATCCAGCTTGGACAGCCCTACTGAAAATCATATATTTCTGTTTTGTAGAGTTAAAGGCTAATGGTAAAATAACATAACTTTGCTGCTTACAGGAAAATAAGTGGCCCAGGTTGTCCATGCAAAACATTCATCCAAAACAAAGTTTTTTATTGAAAAAAAGTTTTATCAAACCACCATCATGATTGCAGGTGCCAGAAGTACTATATATTATTCTCAAAGCATTTCTTTGTCTTAGCACCTGAGATTATCATTTACATTGTGGTAGATTGGCAAAGTGACTTTGTGTTTGAATAATTGCTAATATGCAAAAAATAACAACAACTGCAATTTCAACAACTGCAGTGGCCAAAACCATCAAAGGCTCCACTGGACCTGCCTGTTACAAAGATCACCCTAGGAAAACCACTTAAGAAAGCCTAAGCCTAAGAAATCAGCATTTAACTGAAGAACAGGTTAGAGCTGAAATAAATACTTCATGCAGCAAATACTGCTCAACTTCAGATGTCTGATTTGAATTACTTTATTGGCTCGAGGTTTTTTTTGCGACTGTAATGTGAATCATAGATTTATTCCAACTTGAATGTGGCTAGTTAGCTAGTGTCTAGTATAAACTTACAGTGTGAGCTTTTTATATATCATTTGATGTGTTTCATTCATTTAATTGTTTTAAGCAATCAAAATGTAATGAAAGTACATCAAAGTGCACTGTAGCTGAAATATTGCCATATCTTTTTGTTATATCCCTCTGATGATCTTTAAACGAGCTCTTGATTTTAAATGAAATAATTAGTATTTCCTATCTTTTGTAGTTAAATTTTCAGAGGGGTGTTAATGGTGTGTACTGTGTGAAGTGTGCACTGATCAATATCCTGCGTTGTGTAAGCTGTTATCAGCTCTTCGGAGCAACGCACTGCTCTGAGGTTCGATAAGTCATTGCAGAATTCAGCATCCTGTCCTGAAATATCCAGTATAAATACTTCAAGGGCTGAAATCAGCTGAGATAGCATCAACTTCTGCTTCCTGTTAGGCCAGTGACATCAGCAACAGAGATACAACATCAGCAGTGGTGCATTCCACACACACAAGTTTGTCTTTCAGTCATTGTGAGGACTTTCCATTGACGTAACATTACTGTTGAGAATTCATTCTGCACCTTAACCGAACCTTCATCTCAGTCACCTGAAGCAAATCTTCTGCAGCAACCACACACACACACACACACACACACACACACACACACACACACACACACACATATATATATATATTTACCTAGTTATTGCTGGAATAAAAGTTATTAATAAAACATTTTCAACATTGGTACAACTGGAAAAACATCTTTGATAAAAAGCTGACTGGAGGGATTTATTAACTGTGGAGGCGGTGCATTGAGCCGCTGTTCAGAAAGGTTACAGCTTTGTTTAGTTACAGCTTTGTTTTTTTTTTAGTCTAGTTGTACAGGTTTACAGCCATTCTGTAGTTTTTCCACTTGGCAGAAAGGTAAAAAAAACTTTTATAAGGTTACCAATGATTTTTGGAACACACCTACTCTTTAGAAGAGTTTTAGATTTCTATTTGCGACCAAGTTCAATGTCCATCTTAGAGCTGGTCAATAAGGAAAGAAATCTTATCACAATCATTTTTTCATATCGATAATGATAAATGGGGCAAAAAATATTTAGTCAGCCACTGAATGTACAAGTTCTCCTACTTAGAAAGATGAGAGAGGTCTGTAATTCTGTCCTCCACTCGTTACCTGTATTAATGGCACCCGTTTGACCTCGTTATCCATATAAAAGACACCTGTCCACATCCTCAAACAGTCAGACTCCAAACTCAACCATGGCCAAAACCAAAGAGCTGTCGAAAGACACCAGGAAGAAAATTGTAGACCTGCAGCAGGCTGGGAAGAGTGAATCTACAATAGGCAAGCAGGTTACCATCAGTAACACACTACGCCGAGAGGGACTCAGATCCTGCAGTGCCAGGCGTGCCCCCCTGCTTAAGCCAGTACATGTCCAGGCCCGTCTGAAGTTTGCCAGAGAGCATATGGATGATCCAGAAAAGGATTGGGAGAATATCATGTGGTCAGATGAAACCAAAATAGAACTTTTTGGTAAAAACTCAACTGGAGGAAGAAGAATGCTGAGTTGCATCCCAAGAACACCATACTTACTGTGAAGCATGGGGGTGGAAACATCATGCTTTGGGGCTGTTTTTCTGCAAAGGGGACAGGACGACTGATCCATGTTAAGGGAAAAATGAACAGGGCCATGTGTCGTGAGATTAAGCCAAAACAGTGAGAGCATTGAAGATGGAACGTGGCTGGGTCTTCCAGCATGACAATGATCCCAAACACACCGCTCAGGCAACGAAGGAGTGGCTCTGTAAAAAGCATTTCAAGGTCCTGGATCAGGCTCGATCAGTGGCTAACTAAATACTTTTTTGCCCCACTGTATATATCAGGATGTAAATCAAATCACTATTTCTGTTAAGCTTAACGGTTCCTTTTTACTCCTGAATGAGACGTGAAGATATCAGGTTAATTTTTGGTGTAAATATTGTTTATATTCTGTCAGACGTTGAACATGATAAATGCACTTTAAAACATTATACAACTGTATTTCAAGTCAGTGAAATAGGTAATATATTATAAACTTAAATGTCAATTCTTATCAGTCAAAAGCTTCATGTAAGGTGGGCGATATGGTAGAAATATTGTGTCACAATACTTACTGTAGTAAAGTGATTTTTATTCAAAGTGTGCTTCACAGGACTAATTCCACTCTTTATAATGAAACATGCAGTCGGTCAGTGTTCTCTAAACACCGACGATATCCTGTATGTGCTCAGAAAAACATCTTATCTATCATGATATGATCAATTATTGTCATATTGCCCATCCTTAGTCCATCATATGAATGGATTTAGAGCAGGAAAATAGTTTATATTAAAAATAATTTCCAACTGGGTGATCTATCTGCCATCTATCTCCACTCACCCTTTATTACACCCTTTATTACATCTATTGTTACATCCATTATTTCACCATTATTACTTATTGGAAAAACAAAGTATTGGCCAACATGGACGTCCCCTCCTTTTCCTTCTGGTCAAACAAACCTTCTGTAGAAATCTCTCTAATCCCTGCTCTACCAAGGAACACTGCAGGAGGTCATTTGTAACAATTCATCACTGTCCTGGGACATTATTGTGCATTACTGCGCATTAGAGCCTGTAAGAATAAACCTATTGGACAGCTGTTGCATATTGTGCACATTGTATATACATTTCCATTTAGTCCTTTAGGAGATGCTTTTATTCAGAGCGAGTTCAATCTGATTCAATCTTACAGCCCAAGTAATAATGAGTTAAGGTCCTTGCTCAAGGACCCAAGAGTGGCATCTTGGCAGAGGTGAAATTTGAATCCTGGACTGCTGCTTTGTATATTTATAATTACTTTTGTATATTCTAATTTTGGAAGGCACGTTGGCTCGGTGGGTAGCACTGTCGCCTCACAGGGAGAACGTCCTGGATTCAATCCCAGGTAGAGAGGTCTGGGTCCTTTCTATGTGGAGTCTGCATGTCCTGGTGGGTTTACTCTGGGTACTCCCACAGTCCAAACATGCTTTAGGATCATTGAAGTCTCTAAAGTGCCCATAGTCTGTGAATGTGTGTGTGAGTGGGCAGGTGTGTGTGCGCCCTACGATGGATTGGCGCCCTGTCTAGGTATTTTTCTGCCTTGCACCCTATTCTGTCAGCTCGGCTCTCTCACGACCCTATAAAGGACTAAGCCGATGAGAAAGTAAATGAATTAATGAATATTCTAACTTTGCGTTTGAGTATAGTAGTGCATGATATAATATAGGGCTGGGCAATTCATCGAAAATGAATCGAAACCGACATTCAGAACCATTAACCGACATAATGTTGTCCATGTCGATTATTCTGATTCCACACAATGTGAAACAGATTCATGAAGATGAAAAGAAATGACTGATCCCACATCCTACTAAATCCCAAAGGATTTAACCTGGTTGAAATATTCAGTATATAACCATACATAGTTCATCTGTGTGTTTCCTTCAGTTGTTTTAAAATCACAATGATGTGAACTCTTTATCTAGAAAAAATATCCTAGTAAGTCCTAAAAGTAGATAAAGAGAACCCAGTTAAATAAATGAGACAAAAATATTATACTTGGTCATTTATTTATTGAGGAAAATCGTCCAATATTACATATTAGTGAGTGGCAAAAGTACTTTGCTCTTCACAACTCATGTTTGTGGAGTGTATCATGGCACGAACAAAAGAGATTTCTGATGACCTCAGATAAAAGTGTTGTTGATGCTCATCAGGCTGAAAAGGTTACAGAACCATCTCTAAAGAGTTTGGACTCCACCAATCCACAGTCAGACAGATTGTGTACAAATGGAGGAAATTCAAGACCATTGTTACCCTCCCCAGGAGTGGTCGACCAACAAAGATCACTCCAAGAGCAAGGCGTGATATAGTTGGTGAGGTCACAAAGGACCCCAGGGTAACTTCTAAGCAACTGAAGGCCTCTCTCACATTGGCTAATGTTAATGTTCATGAGTCCACCATCAGAAGAACACTGAACAACAATGGTGTGCATGGCAGGGTTGCAAGGAGAAAGCCACTTGCGCCTCCAAAAAGAAACATTGCTGCTTCGTTCCTGCAGTTTTGCTAAAGATACGTGGACGACCAGAAAAGGCTTTGGAAGAAATGTTTTTTTGTGGACGGAAGGATAACCAAAAATAGAACTTTTTGGTTTAAAAAAAGGCGTTAATGATTATGTTTGGGGAGAAAGGAAAACACTTGCAAATTCCAGCATAAGAACCTTAATATTCCCCCCAATCCCTGTGAACCATGGTGGTGGGTGGTAGTATGGTTTTTGGACCTGGTTTTTGCTTGGCTGGCATCTCCAATCTGGGCCCCCAGGATGTGCTTCCATCCCTCATAATCAGATAATTTCTTAAAGGAAAATGTCCAGGACCCTCTGGTCCATGACTGAATCTCAAGAGAAGTGAGTCATGCAGAGGGACATCGACCCTAAGCACAAAGAGAGCCGTTTCTACAAAAGAATGGTTACATAAGATATTAAAGTTCACTGTTTTGGAATGGTCAAGCCAAATCCCTGGACCTAAATATCCAATGGAAATGTTTTTTGTGTGGAAGACCCTGAAACGAGCAGCTAATGTGGAGGAAACCCACAAACATCCCAGAATGGCTGAAGACTGTTTTCTGTCAGAGGGACTGGGCTAAAATTTAATTTCACTCCAAGCCCCGGTTGTGGCATGACTTGATTCACACAGGCAACAGGAAACGTTTTAAGCTGCAGTTAATTTTTGCTGCACATGGGGGCACACCAAGATACTGAAAGCACAGGTCCCACATTACTTTTTGCCACTCACTAAAATTGGGTAATAATTGGATCATTTTTCCTCAATAAATAAATGAACAAGTTAATAAAAATAAATATTTTTTTGTCTCATTTTGTTTTTATCTGGGTTTTCTCTTTAAATTAATCTAACTTTTAGGACTTTGTGTGTAAAATCTGATGATTGTTTTAGGAGGTCATATATATTTTCTGCAGAAATATAGAAAATAAAACTAAAAGGTTCATAAACTTCCACAAGCACCACTGTTAATCGTGGTATTGAGATTTGAGGTCATAAAAAAAGAATCGGCAAGCCAACCTAATACAATACAATGATGCAAAGATTGTGTGTTATAGTGGAGAAAAAGGAACATCAGCTTATAATCATTGGACTTTTTTTGGGTATTCTGAGTAGGATTTTTTTGAATCCAAACCCTAAACTGTTTATAAATACAAATAACATTCGTGATCCTTAGCCGATATTGTGAAATTCGTAGTGAAAACTAGTTGATAGAGTTAAAGAAAAATTTTATTTTTAAGACTGATTCTAATTCTGGTAAAATGCCCACTAAATATGATCTACAGTAATCAGAAGAAAATCAGAGCTTTTATGTGGCGGTTGGCCCGAAAAAAACTAACAAAGTCAATGATTTTAAATCTGAAGCGCTTTTAAAAATTTAAAATAAAAAAACATTGACGAAAAGAGTTTGTGCGTTTAGGGTTCTTGAGCTCCAATAATTTTTTTCATTGTTTTTCCCTTCCCTCTTTAAAAAAGCCTGGGGTGCAAAATCCATGTGTCAATAATTATAGATTAATGCATCCAAAGGTTTTGGTGTCAAACTCCACTTCATTTTTTAAACAGAGGGGCCGCACAAAACTTTGTTATAAAGCCAGTAACTGGTGAGCCTGGAAATTCTGACTTTCCGCGGCTGCTTGTGTTTACCCATGTGCAAGGCCCTCGAGCCCTTTGCCCCTGAGTGCTGAAGCGGTCCCCCATCGGGCTCAGGTCCACAAAGCGCAACCATCCTTTACAAAAGGTCAGAACCGATGACATCGTAGGGGGGGTGACCCAAGCCCGCCAATTGTAAAAGCCAAACCGGCCAGTCCACAAGGTGAGGAACAGTCCAAACCCTACACACAAAACTGAACCTCCTCATAAGTTCACTTTAAAACAATACAGGAGGAAAAAGCCTCAAGTTTTACAACAGCAGCCCGTCCCCAGAAAACCTGCAAAAAAACCTACAGGAATGTATTTAATATACAAAGTTAACTTTTTTCCATGGTGCAAATTAGCAATAGAAAACGTAACATGGGTCCTTGTGTAAAGTTTTGGGCCAGCCCCTGGGTGGAGGAAAGAGCATATTTTTGTTTTAGTTTTCTAAATACAAAATATACAAGTAAATATCATACTGCAAATTTTAACAATTCCCTTGTTTTAATTTTTTGGCCCACTGGCTTGGGCAACTGTTTGGGTAAAAAAACACCGTGCAAATCAGGAATCTTTCCTTACAAAGTAGACTTAAACAGAGGCAAAAAATTTGCCCCAAGTGAGATCTGAACTGAGTTGGTTTTTCTAATATTCAAACGCACACCTACTTATAAATGGGTGCCAGAAGCCCCCCTGTGGTAACGACCATTAACAGCCTTAACGTTTTTTAAACAGCAAATTGTATAATAAGAAATAAAAAAAAAAGCTGTCATTTTTAAACTCTGGATGGTTCGGCGGTAAAACACTGGACAATTAAAAAAGGTGATGGAAGGATTTTACTAATATGGTTCAGAAAATGTTTTACAAAAAAAAAAAACAAAAAAAACACCAGCCTTGTTTTGTAGTCTTTTTTAGTCTAGTTGTTAATGGGTTTTCTGTAATATTTTTTTTATTAAATAATAATTAAGTTAAGTCCCCATTTATTTTTTTTTTGCACTTCGCTGTTGCTGGAAAATTTAAAGTTTATTAATGAAACGTTTTTTTTCCATTTTTATCCAAACATAACTGGTATACTAACTGGGAATAACATCCTTAGATAAAAAAGCTTATGGAAGGATTTTTATTTTAAAGGTGGAGGAAGCAAGTGCAGTGAACCGGTGGGGTTCAGAAATGTTACAAAAGCTTTGGTTTTTGTTTAGTTTTTTTTTTTTGGTCTAGTTGTTACAGGTTTTTACAAGAATTCTGTAGTTTTTTTTCCACAAGGCAAGAAAGGTAAACAAAAACTTTAAAACAAGGTTGGCCAGTGAATTTTTTTTGCTCTGTAAAAGAGAATGCCACTGGTTCCGAAGCTGGAACACACCTAGTCCATTAACAAGAGTTTTTTAGATTTCTTATTTTTTTATTTTTCCAACTAAGTCCCAAGTCCCATCATATACAATGTAATCT